>JBCJKH010035144.1:0-21073 GCA_039877255.1 Loriculus beryllinus
CCAGAGGACTTGCAGCTACAGTTCCTGGCATTTTTACAGCTGTTGTAGTGCTCGTTGGGTCCTTTGGTGCAACACAAGGATAAGTCTTCAGGACCTCTCTCTCCAGTCTGAGTGAGCTGGGGCTCTTCAGCCTGGTGGAGAAGAGATGGCTCCAGGGAGACCTTAGAGCAGCATCCAGTGCCTAGGGAGCCTACAGGAAAATCTGGAGAGGGACTTTTTGCAATGGCATTGACTGATAGGATAAGGGGTAATGGCTGTAAATGGAAAGAAAGTAGATTTAGATTGGACATTAGGAAGAAATTCTTTACTGTGAGAGTGGTGAGACATTGGCACAGGTTTCCCAGAGAAGTTGTGGATCATTTCCCATCCCTGGAAGAGTTCAAGGCCAGGTTGGACAGGGCTTTGAGCAATTTGGTCTGGTGGAAGGTGTGCCTGTGACAAGGGTTTTGGAACTGAATGGTCTTTAAGGTCCCTTCCAACCCAAACCAGTCTATGATTTGGTGATGCTATGGTAGGAGGGAGTGAAGTTTCTGAGGAGGCAACCAGCAAGGCAGAGTGGCCAAGTGGCATGAGGCAGACATTCCTGGGATTTGAGCAGTTCTCCGGGCTCTTACCTGTCGATGGGGCTGATATGTCTGCTCAGGTGGGGGGCAGCGGTGATCCTGAATGAATTTCCTGAACTGCCTTACTTTAGGAGGACAGCTGAAAGCACCAGGGCCTTGCCTATGCCAGAAAGTGGCACTAGCTTTATGTGGGATGCCTTCTCCTAGTAACAAACCTGGGCAAAGGACAGTCTGGCCAGCCTGAAGGGCAGGCAGACACTGTAGGCCTGAGCACTGGTGAGCAAAGGGATCTCCTTGCCTGCCCTGGCAGACCTTGCTGGCACTGGAGGTGTGCAGGCAGAGCTGCTTGCGGGGAAAAACAGGACTTCTGGGGTGTCTGTAATGCATAATGGGCCCATAGTCACAACTGCAGACAGGCAGGTGGTTACCTCTGCTTTGCACGTGTAGGCTTTGCCATAGTGCTTGCAAGATCCCCAGCATGCACATACAGAAATGTGTGTGCTCTTGTGACTGCTTTCTTGATTTCACAGCTTGGCTGGGTGCAGCTGCATTTCGGAGATGCAGTGAATGCTTCATCCTGTGACTGACACAAAGAGATGTAGAGCTCCTCATGCACTCAGAAATTGTTCAGCAGCAAGAAGCTATGATGACGATTGCTGTTCTTCCCAAACCTATCCTTTTTCTTCTTTTTACTGCAGTAACTGTTATTCCTTCAGAGTGGTTTTCATGTACATCATTAGTACCCTATTGCAGCAGAAGCTTAATCTCTTTCAACACAAGTAGCTAAGTAGGAGTGAGTCACCCTCATTCCAGTAAGGAAGCCCCTTCAGGAAGCCTCTCTAGCAATGATGTCCTGCGCAACCCGGATCCGCTGCAGAGCTGCTCAGCTTTAACAATGCTGACAGTGTGTAATACTGCCCCGGAAGCCTTCAGAGATTGCTTGTCAGACACAGCCAGTGTCTCCAGTGCCCAGGCAGCTAACCTAGCAGCAAACAGATCTCGGGTAAGGAAGCCAAGGGAAAGGAGGTACCCTCTTGGCTGTAAGTGGAAAAGGACCAAAAGGCGCTGGAGTCGTTTCATGAGCATAGATGGCAACCCGGGACACAGAAAAAAAGGGACTGCCTCTGGGGATCTCAAAGTCAGCTGGAATGCTGAGCTGCTAAAAACAATAGTGCTGCTATAAGTGGCCTAGGGAGAGGGGAGGCTTCAAGGGCAGATTAAAGTATGAGAGCACTATGAAACTGATGTGAAAGCTGCCACAGAGGCAGCAGCTTTTGAGCAATGTACTGAACCTGGGACAGAAAGCACTTGATACCCCATAAGCCTTTTGTCCTGGGGTTGGTACACAGTTTTCAGGATGGAAAAAGGGAGAGAGTGCATTTGCCATTAATTTTTAATGATAATGGAGTGTTCTGCAGTGATAGGCAGTTTCTGCTATACAGGCTGTCTACAGCAGGGGGTGGCCCACTGGCAACCTTCTCCCTGATAAGGCTGTTCACAAGAGGCACATGGAGGCAATGGTTTCTAAGGCACTGCTATAATGCCACAAAAAATGAAACATTACTACATAAACTGAGCATTTCCACTGAAGTGCTCTGCTGCTACTAAATTATAGTTTCTTAGACCTGCATTTGAGTTTCTTTGGGCACAAGAAGATTGTACAGCTTGTGCTCCTGCTGCCCAGGAGATACTCTCTCCATGGTTCCTGCTCCAGGATGAGGTAGGGTGTAGCTGCTGAGCTTATCTGGGACTTGGAGGATGTGGATTTGGTTCCCTGAGCAGTCATAGACCTCCTGTATGCCCAAGTAAACCATGTGGGTGAAATTTGCTGAGGGGCTGAGCTCCTATTGGAGCATTCCTGATTTCAGAGGGAGTATGCTGGAGATTTCTATCCTCCAAATTAGATTTCTGTGTTGGCTCTCTTTTCATATAGCTCCCCTCCTTTCTGCCTTAGTCTGACCACTTTTATTTGGGTTACAAAACTCTTTGGGATAAGTAACTAAAGTGTCTGGCAGACAAGGGGGCTGTCATCTTGCTTGGCTAGTATTGCAGTACAAGTAACGGGTGGCAGAGGGAAGAAGAAGAGGAAGCCTGAGGTGTGGAGGATACCCAGGATACTGCTTCCAGCCTCTGGCTGGCTCCTGGATAAGTTGGTTGCATAGCTGTGACGTTGCCTCTCTGCTGATCTGATAATCCACTCATGGGTAATGAGTGAGACCCATGCAAGCTGCTAAGAGGATCCATCTTTGCAAAGCCCTGCCAAGTCCTTCTCATCCCAGGGGATGTTGCTACTGCAGGGTTACAGAACAGATATAAGGAAGTGTTCATGCACTGGCACAGGTTTCCCAGAGAAGCTGTGGCTGCCCCATCCCTGGCAGTGTTCAAGGCCAGGTTGGATGGGGCTTTGGGCAACCTGGTCTAGTGGAAGGTATCTCTTCCCCTGGCAGGGGGGTTGGAACTGGATGAGCTTTAAGGTCCCTTCCAACCCAAACCATTCTGTGATTCTATGATGAACTCAGAAAGCCCAACTACTCTCCGAGGGAAACAGCAGTCTCATCCAAACTCCAACATGTACCTGCAGAAAGCACAGGACCTTTCTACATCTCATAAGGCTGCCCTGCAGGCACAAATCCTATTCATGATTAAATCTATGTCTGCTGCATTACCAGAGAGATTTTATTGAGTATGTTCAACATTTCTGCAGGGGTGAAAAATCAGTTCTAGGCACAGCCCAGGCACACTTGCCATGACTTGTTCACATTACCTTGGGCAGAGCATCCCTTCCGGCACACAGCTGCTGAGAGGAGACAGCCCAGCTGGCTGCTTTGGAAGCCACCAGCCACCAACGCTTCCCTGCCTTCACAGCTGGGCATCAGCAAAACCTCCAGGATTGCCAGCTCACCTCCCCAGACCACGGCAGCAGGGCCAGGGGCTGCTCAGCCACATGCAAAGCAGTGCTAGGGTGGCTGCAGAAAGCGCACAAAGCCCAAAACTCTGTCTGGTGCCCAAAAGGGAGTCTCTGCCCTGGTGTGTCCAAGGGCTTCTGTGCCTGGACTTCAGGCTTCCCTGCTCCAGCAAAGCCCCTGCGATGAGGGGACCCTGGGTGCCTGCAGAGCAATGGGCAAAACGCCCCCAGAGCCCCAATGGCTGGGTTACGAAAGCCATCCGGGGTCATGCCAGTACACAGGGTCTTGCACAACCAGCAGGGCCAGTGACAGAAGGCAGGGCTGGATGGGTGCCAGCAGTGGGAGCTGCCTCCAGCCCTCTCTCCAGGGCAGCCCAACCACCACAGCACGGCCCAGCAGACCCCTCGGGGGAAAGTCCACCCTGGGCTTCACTGCTGGCTCCACTGCTCCAGCCCCTCTTCCATTACAAACTGATTGGCTGGAAACCAAATGGCAAATTTACTTACTGAGACGCCAAGGTACCGTGAAACCAGGGCAGTAAAGCGTGACAGAGAAACACTTGTGTTTGTTTCCCAAGATGAATGTTAACGCAGATTGTACCTGAGGAGTGCAGTGCCCAGCCAAGGATCCTCAGCATCTCCACGTCAAAGACAACAGTTCTCTATCAGTACCCGTCACTTGCTTTTCAAGAGGAGCCCAGACAGCAGCAATGTAACTTCCAAAACACCATCACTCAGATATGAAAACTCTGGTACTCTGATTTATAACCGTTTAGGCCAGGCAGATAGAAGTATTGCACCCTCACCATGGAAAACAGCTGAGGCTGCTCAAATGAGGCTGGAAACAGGAAACTGGATTACCTCAAGAGCTTAGACAGCCACGGGTTGAGATGGTAAGGACCCAGGTGCTGTCTTCATTACACTTAATTTCTCAGTCTCAAGCCTGCTAATGAGCAACACAATCTGCACAAGCAACACACATGCTGAGATACCCAGTGCCTAGGCTTGTTTCAGAACATGCTGCAGTCAGGAAGCAGAGATGCTCACCTGTAAAACCAGGCGGATATTCTCCACCCCAGACCACAGCTGCCCAGTGCACAGAGCAGGAGCACAGGAAGCTTCTTTACCACCCCTTAGCAATGCCAGGATGAGGTCCCATAACAAAACAATTCAAAGCTAAAAGGAGCAGAGCTAAAGCTCTCTGGAATGGCCCTTCTCGCTCTGTCCCTATCCTCCCAGCTCAAGCCCATCACCACCCCCCCAAGATAGAATTTCAGCCCCTATTTGGAGGTTGTTTTCTTGGTGCAGGAATCAAACACATCATTTTGCAATCACTGAAAGGGGGAGGAAAAGTGGATCCCAGACAGACCTCCCTGAGACAGGGAACAGGAGGAGAAAGTAGAAAGAAAGTCCTCCCTACATCCTGTCCCCAAAAAGTGTGCTTCCTCTGACACAATGAAAGTCACTAAACCAATCTGAGGACATGCTCCTCCCAAAAAGAGATCCATTTGCACCTTGAAGGGGAAGGAAAAATTATACTCACACAAAGAAGACTCTCCTCATCTTGGCCTAAGACACCCTCATTCCCAAAGCAGTCCCTGTGAAGGAAGCTGAATCTTGCACCCCTTGGAGCACGTAGCAAAGAGCAGCATTTGCAGACCACCTCTGAACGAGCAGCAGGGAGAAACACAGCACCAGCACATCAATGGTGCTAATGGGAAGCCCCTGTTCCCCTTCTCCTACCTCTAAGTACCAGCACGCCAGGAAGTAAATCAGCGCCTCCACTGATTTGGGCCCTGGAAAAGCATCAATCAGTGCTATGCACACCCCAAGCTCTCCATGGTGCTCATTCTACCCACCTCCCATTTGCCTTATGCTCTCAGTAGTGGCACATGAACCATTCCTGCTCACTAAGGGCCCCAGTACCTGCCAGCAAGTCAGGGGAACCCAGCAGCACTGCCAGCCCTTGCAGAGCCCGGCCTTTCTAGAGCCCTCTGGAAATCATGTCACTATCTGGCAGCTTGTTCAGAAGCTACCACCAAAGTGCTGGTGGTCACATGGACATCGTAAATGGACAATGTGCCCATTCCTGTCAGAAGACAGACTAATGGTTGAATGGAAGCATTTTCCCTCATGTGCCAAGTGGAAATCTATCCTCCTCTTCCTCAGACGCAGGCGAGCATGGCAACAAAAGTGTCTTCGGTGGCTATAAGGGGAGCTGTTCACACAGCAGCTCCCTTCAACATCGCTAGTATTATAAAAGGAAATTAAAATGGCTATGCCCCAAGAAGCTGTGCAGCAGGTCTTCAGAACATAAATAATTATTCCAGAAGTTATTAAGCGTCAAAGTAGATTCAGAGAGTCACTGAGCAATTCCAGTCAAAGGCTGGCTGACACGGGTAGGAGTCTTGGAAAATTTGATTCAACAGGCAGAAACCTCTTAGGCAGATGCCTACTTCTAAATACGAAGTGCTCTATTTAATCCCCCACGCTGCAGCATACATTCATATCTGAGATGAAGCGATATGCGTGCTTATTTAACGAGATGCCAGAAGTGTCAGTATCTTTCCCTCTCTTCTCCTTAGCTGTGTGGAAGACTTCACCATCTGCTGCTCAAACTTATTGCTACTCATTTCTCAGTGAGACAGATACTAGGTTAAAGTGGCAAAGCTCCACTTTCTGAGCCACTTTACACACTGAAACACTTGAGAAATCAGAGCTGAGTGGTTTGGAAAGCTACCACAGCTATCTATGGCAATGCTGCCTATTTTAAATATCCATCCTATGCACTGCTGTCACCTCAGATGAACTTGTTTCAGGGCAGCTTCCCTCAAACCCACAGGGATCCTCATGTAAGCCAGCATCCTGGCTCACAGCTTCTTCCCAGGTGCCCAAAACCAAGGTGAGGCACAGAAGGGAGAGTGGCTGAGCACTTCCATCCCTGCTGCTTGGGGACAGGGGATGCCCCACAGCAGGGTGATGGTAGGAAGACAAAGAGCTGGGGATGTGTCATGGCAAAGTCCTTCCAAGACTGCAATACATCCCATACGAAAGCAGCCAGTAGCCACCACCCCAGGCAACGGCTTTGCTTATGGGAGAAATAAGAAGGTGCTGGAATGCATGTGCACCGTGAAGTTATAAGCCTCTGTGCTGCACAGAGGCAAACTGCCAGGTTTTTTCCCGTTAATTCACTACAGCATTTCAGTGATTACAGTCCATCCCCCTCAGGATCACAGTTTCCTTTCAGATGATGCTTTTTCAAGCTGAAAATGCTGGCAGTTTCAAACGCAACACAAGAGCTTTCCCGACATAGGGATGATTGGTCAGAAGGAGCTGAATGAACAACGATGTGGAAGGATCATTATTCTCAGCTCATTGTTAATTCCAAGGAAGTGGAGTTTGTGAGATCACCGGGTTTACTACATGCTGGGAAAACATTAGTCATACGCATACTTTTTAATTAGTAACTTAGTTCCACTGGGCCTGGGATTTCCACAGCACTGAAAAAGGACTAAGAGTCTGTCCACTAATCAGGATGTTTGAAACGTCAGCATCTCCAGGGTAAGAAAAGTCAGGTCAGAAAGTTAACAAAAAAAGTACTTCTCTCATTCTGTGCACTCCAACCTGAACCCATTCCCTCTCTTTGATGCTGCTCTCAGCTAACTGGAAACAGCCAGATGTGCATGGTATAGCTGAGATTGCTTTGCAAAGAAACTTCTCTCTTCTAAGTCACTTGTAGCTAAAATTAACCGCATCTTTTGTTTATTTCCGGAAGTATTTTAATTCCCATGGCAGGTTATTAGGACTTTTGAATCGTCCAGAGAGAGGCCAAGTAAGCACTGATTCATACTTTGGACCTAAACTACCATTCTTCCCAAATCCCAGGGACAAAGTGCTAGGTGTGGAAAAGAGCTTCACGCAGCATCAGCAACTCCTGCTTCTTTCAAAATCACCTTCATTACTGTCATACTGGCTTGGTCATACACAGTTTAGGAAAGCCAACACCCAAAGCAGCAGCGAAAAGCACATTCAGAACCGTGGTGAGCAGGAAACCTCTCCTCCCTCCTCCTTCCTGAAAGTCACATAAGGAGGCGGCTTGGCCTAAATCCAGCTCCTCATCAGAGTACTAAACTGAATAATACACATATCATACCTCCCAGTCATTAGTTACTTAACAACCGCTGAGCTCTTTGGGCAGCGAGCAGCCCTGTGAAAGTCCTGCTAGAGCAGGAGGTCGAGCAGCCAGGTCTGGGGCAAACAGTTGTCCTGTGGGACAGGACATGAAGAGCCATCAGGCAAACGGGTACCTGAATGTCAGCAGTCACCTGAGAGGAGCTGAGGACACGGAGCTCAGAGACAGGCCCAGCTGCCTCATCTCCTGAGCACGACCACAAAGTCAGCCAGCAGCTTCCCAGTCACCAAGTACGTCATCTGTCGGCCGTGTTGTGTCAGATAATACACCAAAACCAGGGTTACCTATCCCTAACGCCACTGCTGTTACATAATTTCTTTGCCAAATCCTGCTAGAAATGGCAGGGCTATTAGGCTAGCTCACGGATTACATGAATCACTAATCCCTCCTTCCAGAAGCTTCTGGTCTTCTAAAAAGGGGGTTGAAAAGAAGCTGATTACAGATGACTACGCATAACAGGCATGGAAATAAACTCTCAAGCCATGAGTCTGCCATTCTGCTAAGGGTGCCCAGACTTGAGAGCTGACAAGCCCAGTCAGGCACCAAGTCTACTCGGCAAGGAGCCAGGGTTCAGAGCTCTGCATGGTGATCAAGCCTCCGTCTCTACCATGCAGCTTTAAAGCAAAGACAGCATGACTGAGAACCAAGATCTGCAAGGAGCAGGCAAGTAAGAGGAAAACAGGGATGAGTGGTGAGAAGGAGAGGGTCAGGCAGGCTTGGGTTGACACCCCGCTGCCCGCCAGACCCACCTCCCTCCTGCATCCAAGGGATCTCTGTATTTCATCAAACACATCAAATACTCAACATTGTCAAAGTCCCATTTCCACGGGAGCCAGAGCTGGAGCCCACACCACCAACAACTGCGGGGCTGGGGGAGCAACCTTCCCTCCTTCCCTCCTTCCTTCCTCCTCCCTCCCTCCCTCCCTCCTCCCCGTCCTCCTCCCCTCTCCCCTCATGGCTCTGCACGTGCGCACTCGCGCGAGGGCAAGGCAGCCCGGCGCGGCTCACGCGTGACGCACCCCCGCACGTCACCGCTCTCGCCTTATACGGTAACGCGCGGGATCCCCGCGCTCCCGGCAGAGCCAGCCCCCAGCGGCGGAGGGGGGGGGGGGGGGCACGGGACAGCGGCCCCCGCGCCGTGACGTGCGTGGGAACCGCACGCTCCCCTCTCTGACGTCAGCAGCGGAAAACCGCCGCTGGCCGATACCACTCCACGCCGGGGCGGGGGGTGTGAGTCGTGAGCGCATTCACTGTACTCGGCCCTCCCGGCGCAGCGCCCCAAGCCAGGGGCAGCGGGAGGCGCGGAGCGGCCGCAGGAGATGGCACCCAGCAGTTCCAGCGGGTGGGCTCAGCACGGCGGCGGCACCCGTGCTGTGTCCATCCCCTGCCCCCCCCCCTTGCAGATGGTAGGTGCCGGATGTACCGGCCGCGCCGGGGGCCGCCGCTGCCGCCTCTATAAGCGCCGCCGCGGGGCGGGCGCGGAGCTGCTGCTCGACTCGTCCCGTCCGGTCCCGCTCCGCCCACCCCGTCGGGAGCATGTACCAGGGCCCTGCGCGCTGCCTGTGCTCGGCGCTGCCCGCCCTCTCCTGCGCACCCGCCGCGGTTGCTTCGGCCGCCTTCCTGCCGCCGCGGCCCCGCGCCCCCCCGCCGCCCCTCGGCCCCGCCGCCCCGCGGGCAGTATCCGCGGCGGGAGGCCCGTCCGCCCCGGGGGCGCCTCCCCGCACAGGTGGGTACCGGGGGAGGGAGGTGCGGGGCAGCCCCGGGACGTGGCTGCGGGACCCGGGGTGGGGGGGGACGGGACGGGGACGACGGGTGTTACAGTGGGAGCCTTCGGTCCGGTAACCAGCTCCGGCACCCGGGCTGCTGCGGCCGGGACGGGAACGCCTGGCCTGCATTGCCGTGCATGCGATACCCTGAAACCTCAGCCGGCCCTGCGGTTCCAAGGCAGCAGCTGTGGCTTGCGCTCATACACGTGAGTTCTATCGGTGACAAGCTGACAGGCACTGCTGCACAGCCCAGAAACGAGGGGTTCGGCCAGCTGGCTGCATGGGGTGAACCCAGGTACTCGCTGGGTGTTCCCGTGTCTTTACCCTGCTGTCAGAGGTGTGCTGTTGCCTGAGTGAGCTACTCCCTCCTCTTTCTGTGTTGCAGTTTGTGTAGGATATAGTTGACTCACAGTGGGATTTTTTTCTTCTAGAGACAATGGGAAAAACCCAGGTTACCCTCAGGAGGGCAAAGTCAGTGATGCTCAACCATCAGGCTCCTGCTTGCCTGTACCGTTAAATGATTATGTCCCGTTTTTCATTCCCAAAATGAGACCTGGAAAGTGTTCAAATTCCCATGTGTCCTTGGGTGCATGCTCTGCCTGGAGTCCATGTGAGAACAGCACCTTGGCACGGACTGCGCTCTCTCCTTCCGTCCCTCCTCTGTGGTCGCTGACCTGTGCTGAGGCTTGGAGCAAGCGGTGACACACCTGCCAGGCTTCTGCTGCTCGCATTCGGACTTAAGCCACGTCTCTTGATGAGCAGCTTGCTCCTGAACATGGCTGAAAACACCCGGAGCAGAGGCTCCCTGTGGAAGCTGGGGCAGTGACCACCTTTGCTCCTTCTGCTGCTTTCCAGTAGGAGAGGGCAGATGGCCCTGTGCCAAGTACTGATTCTATGTATTACTCAGGGCAGAATTTGAGGCTCTCTCCTTCTCTTTCTGGTGTTGCCTTGTTGACTAGGGAGCACCTCTCTTGCTGTGATGAGTTCTCTGAATCCCTCTGTGAGGGTTCACACTCCACTGTGCATAAGACTGGCCTAGGTGCCAAAATCAAGACTCGAACTCTAAGCAGCAGCACCTGCAGCTTTGAATGTGGGTGGCCCAGGGCTGCAATTCCATCGCTGCCCCAAACAAGGCTGTATATGTAGCATGATACCCTGTAGCATAGGATGTGTCACACGGGGACAGCATCTGCCAAGTTTCTCCTTGGAACTTGGGGTTGCAGTGAGGGCATCTCCGGCTGCTTCAGTGGTGGAGGCTGATGCAACTGCAGACCAGGCTGCAGGTGTGGAGGAGCCATTCAATGAGCAGTGAAATGCCTGTGGTGAGCAAAGTGGGGGCTCTTGGCCAGCAGAGGTGCTGGGAGGTAGGAGATGAAAGGAAGGGATACCAGAGTGCTGTTCACCTTGCCCAACAGGTAAGGGTCTTGGCTGTCATACCCTTCTGCAACAATCTGGTCTACCTGTGCACTGCAGTCATCATCTTTGAGGCAAAGTACTTAGTCCGTGCTCATTGCCCAAGATCCTAGAAGTTCATCTCATCTGTGCTATTATTCCTGGATGAACAAACCTTGAGCTTTGAGCCCTGTTCTTCTGAAGCCTAATGAGTGGTTTAGATTCTTTCCCTGCCCTTGCTGTGATGTGGCACCACCCTTGCTGAGAGGTAGGCCTTTTTATTTTAAGCACCTTCAATAGTAATTGCTGAGCTGGTGTTCCCCATTACAACACTGAACCAAGACAATTGCTTCCATGTTCATCACCTACTGCTAAAGTGCAAGCTCAGGAGTCCACTTGTTCCTCTGCGTACACCAGCACAATGGTGTCACAGTGCTGGCAACACTGTCCCAGCAAGTTACAGGTCATTTAACTTGAGCTGTAAGGATCTCATTGGTGACCTTGTACTTGCCTCACTGCTGTGGACATGTTAAGCATTACAAAAACAACAAATGGATTTTGTGTTTGGAGTTTCAATGTTCAGGTTGCTGTGCTGGCCCTTGTTCTGCAAAACAGCTCAGCCAGTACTGTGATGGTTCCAGCACTCTGGGGACAGAGGATTTGCGCAGTTCATCAGTCATCTTAAGCTGCAGTCTTCTTGCAAGAGTCCTTCTTCAGCCAAGGACTTCCAAGCCACCTATAACTGGCCTGAAAGTGTTCCATTTACAGCCCAGGGCCTCTTTCACCCGACCTTCCCTGGGCTCTCAAAAGAAGATAGAACATCCTTTTCCTTCCAGAGACATGACTGACTTTAAAAGCTGCTGGATCTGTGCTGCAGCTGGGCCATAGCACATCCCATGCAGGTTAGGTTATTCCTGACTCTCCCCAAAGAGCTGGATACCAGAGGGATGATGAGATTTAGGCAGCACTTTGTTTGCAGCGTGACAAGTGCATGACTGAGCTTAGACTCCATCCTGCTGTAATAGATGTATGCTGCTCAGAGCTTTAGGGTGGACTTTGGGCTCAGGTACATTACACCTAGATTTCCCTTTCAATATCCTCCCTCTGATCCAGGGTAAGCAGTGAGCAGCCAAAGCTCTTGCTAATGGCTTTTTGCAGCAGGATAAGCCCCTGTTATTCCTATGAAGAGCTCTGCATGAGCTGTATTCAGCAATGGCATGGCAGGGGCTGTGCAGAAGCCACTGCCTTCGTGTGGGTTTCCCTCTTGGCACAGTGCTAGCCAGGCACTGGGAAGAGCAGGGGTGTGTATTTGTTGGTAGAGCCGCACATGGTGTAAGGTTCCTGGCTGCGCTGAGCTGCTGAGGGCATCCCTGAGGCAGCAGTAAGCACCAGTACTGCTTTCCAGTAGTAAGCACCAGTACAGCTTTCCAACTGCAGCACTTCACTATGGGTTGTGCCTGCCCCAAAAACAGGCGAGAAGCTCCCTTTGGAGCTTTCGTTAAAAGCTCCATTGATTTCTTTGGGCTTCTGCATGGCTGCCTGGCAGCTCTGGTAGCGTGTGATCTGGACCCTTCTGTAACCAGCACAGAGCATGCTTTTGTTCCTGCTCCCCATCCCCTCACAGCCTATCAGGGCCCTGCTTAGGGATTTCATGTTTGGGCATCATTCCCTCGCTATTAAATGGCATTTCTTCTACTTCAGCAGTGCTTGGCTTCTTGACAAGAATTGTAAACTTAGAAAGGCTGCAGAAACTGAAATGCTTTAAGCGCAGTTCCCCAAGAAGGACATTCTTGTTTGTCAGCCCAAGCTCACATCTCAGTGTGAGGAACTTCTGGTACTGTAAAAGGATGGAGATGGGGAGATACGTCCTACATGCAATTAAAATTCCCCATTTACAACTTTCTTAGACCTGTTCAGAGGAGATGTTCCACTGGCTTACACACACAAAGCTTGTATTAAAACAACTATTTTTAGTGTCTTTAAAAGTACCTGTTTTCCTAAAGACAAGGACACAAGGCTTCTGCTGGGGTCTTTCTTTTCTCTTTTACTCCTAAGCGTGTTTATTGAACTGTCAATGCTTCCATCTTCCTGTCTTCCCTCTAGCCAGGTCTGTCGCTGTCATGTGTCTGTCACCAGCTCTTATGATTGATAATGCTGCAGTTCAACACTAGCAAAGGTTGAGCATGCAAATGTGCTGGGTAGCACTCCACATCTGCCATGAGATGACAAGTCTTTTCTGCTTCCAAGTAACTGAAAGGTACAAATAAGCTTGCTTAAACACTGTTGTGGGGCAACAGCCATGCAACACTGGACTTCTTTTGCTCAAGATTACTTTTGCAAAGTACATTCACAGTAAATAAGGTGAGACAACGATGAAGCTCTGTCAGTGGTGCCTCTTGTGCAAGTGCTGCTCTTCCTGCCTGTGTCTGAAGGGAAAGTAAGTGTTCAGACGGGTTACTTGGGCAGAGCACCGGGCATGGAAAAGAGCAGACAGTTTCCTTTCAAGTGCTCCCCATGTGCTGTGGTAGGGGTGGAACTTCAGAGCAAAGCCCTCCTCCTGAGGAAGGGTTGGAAGAGGTCTTGGGAGTGTGCCTGGCCACGGCGAGGACCTGAGGCAGAGATGTGTAAGGATGTCATGAACTCTGTGAGTTGTTCCACAGCCACCCTGTGCTCTTGACACTAATAGTCTCCTTCGTGCTTGCAGTAAGCAAGCCTCAGGGCATTTACTGCTGCACTGTGCTGCTTGTGCTCTTGTGAAGTGGGAGAAGGAGGTATTTTATAGCACAGTAGTCATGAGGGCTGGCTCTGCTGCTGGCCCCTGCTGAGAGAAGAGGGCTGCAACCACCTTCTGTGCATAAACGAAAGGGCAAAACAAGAGTGGGACACAGCCTCTGGCAGCTGTGACCCAGTGTGGGATGGGGGGACCTCCCTGCAGGAGACACGGGGTCAGAGGCTAGGTGCATTAACAGGGAGAGCTGGAGCACAGCTGCTTATCTGCAATGCAAGGATGTATGCTTAAGATGGCCAAAGGAGATGTGGGGAGGGCGGCAGCGTGGAAGCTGCTGAGCTGGGGCACAGTGTGAAGGACTAAGGAGCTGAAGGGAGAAAGGAGGGTGAGGTTGTAGGGCAGCAAAGGGGAGCTGGAGCGAGTCTCTTCATTCCACATCCAAAGGTCTAAGCCAGCAGAAGCATTTGGCCACTCTGTGCTCATTGAAATGTTTGTTGCTGCTTTTGGGGCAAGTGAAGCTGTGATCAGAGGTTCCTATTAAATATTAACCTGAGGGAATGAGTCACTGTGCTTGCTGCTCTGCAGGAAGGAAGCCAAGAAGCATCCCAAATAGGCACAGGGCACTGGGATGTGTCTCCATTAGAGACATGCTGCACACAAAATAAGGAGCAAGCAATATTTGTCTGCTTGCTGAGCTCTCTCCTCTGGGAGGAGGAAAAAAGTACAATCTATTCTGCTGCCTACAACACACTCAGAGGTGAATCTTGGCCCTACAGTTCTGGATAAAAGAGTCCTGCACAAAGACACCTGCACGATGTCTTAAACCAGATCATTTGCGTGCTGCAGAAGTCAGCAGCCCCTGGTAACAAGCGAAACCCAGTGAGACTCTGGACAGAATTAACCTTATCTCTGCATCCTTCTTATTTTATGTGAGTTTCAGGCTCTTGCAGAAACCACACACTGCTGGCACTGTAACAAGATTATCTACAGGGTACCTAAGTGGTGAGGAGAGTCACAGTGCACATCTCTTACACCGTGTTTTCCCTTCCAGTGTGTTCCATGGGAAACAGCACCAGCCAGCTCTACAGCGCACTCACCAAGACGCTGAGCAGCAGCGCCGTGTCCCAGCACCAGGACTGCCTGGAGCAGCCGGACTCTGCACGGCTGGATCCTATAGACCCCAAGGACCTGCTGCAGGAATGTCAGATGGTTCTGCAGAAACGGCCACCCCGCTTTCAGAGGAACTTTGTGGACCTGAAGAACGCTGCCAGTAACCACCGCCCCATTCGGGTCATGCAGTGGAACATCCTTGCCCAAGGTAGGAGATGCCTCTAAGCTCAAGGTGTGACCTTGAAACCAAATGCAGCAATGAAAGCCTTTACATGCAGATGTTTCTGTGTGGCTAGGCATGACTGGGACTGGCAAAGCAAAGGGTGAGGTGAGCTATGTGAGGCTGAGGGTTGGAAGGGCATTTTCAGCACTTGGAATAGTGGCTTGCCTTCCATCCTATAGGAAAGGAGGAAAGGTCTCTCCTTGCAACTGTGATGCCAAAGGTAGCCCTGGATGCCTGTCTAAGCCTAACATAGTATGCTATGACCCATCACTCTTAGTTGGTAATCCCTAGAAAAGATTCATCCTTCCCTAAGTTTTATTATTTGTAAAGCTTTTCTGTAGTGTTCTGATTTTTTGGTAAACTATTCAGGGATTTAGATCTGTTACAGGAATTCTTTAATTCTTCAAAATAATTTTAACTGGGGTTTTTTTTTCCCTCAGACCCCTAAAATCCAAGCTGTAAATTGACTTATACAACAGCCTCATCTTAAAATCTTTTGGAGTGGGAGATCCCCCATCTAGAGCCTGCCTTAATATTCTGCTGTTAAGTCAGTCCTGTCCCACTGCATTTTGTCCTCAGTTTTAAGGTGTGGCAGCCGTATGTGGAAGCACTTACCACAGAGTAGTGACTGTTGGGAAGGCAGGCAAGGAGTCTTTAACTTGTATCTGTAGAGGGAATTTAGCTTTCTTTTGGAGAGACTTCAGTGGTTTGTGAAGAGGTTCTCAAATCCACTGGCATCCTTAAAGTCAGCAGCTCCTCCTGAGAAACCCATCACCTGCATATAGCGGGATGTACACGTTTTACAGAGAAAGGAAAGCCTTGTGCCACTTCCCTTTATAACCCCTTATACGCTGACAGACTGACTGGTCTTGTACAGGGCTGCAAGCGGCTACTGCCTGCTGCAGGGTGGGAGCTGGCTCCTGAGAGCAGAGCCTTACCTGTGCAAAACCTGGAGTAACACAGCCCATTTTAGCTATTGGTAACTTTATTTTTCTCTCACTTTCCCTGTTAATTCCAGCTCTTGGTGAAGGCAAAGACAACTTTGTTCAGTGCCCCATGGAAGCTCTGAAATGGGAAGAGAGGAAGTGCCTCATCCTAGAGGAGATCCTTGCATACAAGCCGGACATCTTGTGCCTGCAAGAAGTGGACCACTACTTTGACACCTTTGAGCCACTCCTCAGCCGACTGGGCTACCAGTGTACTTTCTTCCCAAAGCCATGGTCCCCGTGCCTGGATGTGGAGCAGAACAACGGGCCGGATGGCTGTGCCTTGTTCTTTGTCAAAGACCGCTTTGAGCTCATCAACAGCACTAACATCCGGCTAACTGCCATGAAGCTGAAGACCAACCAAGTGGCCATAGCTCAGACACTGAAGTGCAATGAAACTGGAAGACTGTTCTGCATTGCCGTCACTCACCTCAAAGCCCGTACGGGTTGGGAGAGGTTTCGGTCCGCGCAGGGCCGTGATCTTCTCCAGAACCTGAAGAGCATCACCCAAGGTGCAAAGATCCCTCTGATCATCTGTGGAGACTTCAATGCAGAGCCAACTGAGGAGGTCTACAAAGAGTTTTCCAACTCCAGCCTCAACCTAAACAGCGCGTACAAGCTGCTGAGCCCCGATGGGCAGTCAGAGCCCCCTTACACCACCTGGAAGATCCGGCCATCAGGGGAGTGCCGGCACACTCTGGATTATATCTGGTATTCCCAGCATGCCTTGATTGTGAACTCAGCCCTGGGCTTGCTGACTGAAGAGCAAATAGGGCCCAATAGGCTGCCATCATTCAATTACCCTTCTGATCACCTATCTCTGGTGTGTGACTTTAGTTTTAACCAAGACCCTGACAGACTGCTGTAATGTGTTGGAATGCCACCTGGTATTGCAGTGTCTTAACTCACCACTGTTTTATTTTAGAGAAGACTTTTGAAGCTGGAAGCTATTGAAGGATGATGAAATACTGTTGACAAAACATTATTTCAGGCACTTGTTTGGAGCCACATCTGCCTTTCAGTGCTTGTGAATCTGGATCCTCCAAGGGAGGAAGAACGGAGTCTGTGTTCTCATTGTGGTGTTCTTGCCATGTCAGGGTTTGAAAACTAGAAGGCAAATGAGCTTTACCCTTTCACTAACCCTGTGTTTAAGGATTTAATCCTCTAATGAATGCGGAGACCTTAGCATTTACATCAAAACACTTGTGTTTGTAAAACAACTTGCCCTGACAGCATGCTGATTTTATTTATTTCATGTTTAGCTTGTGCAAGTACCAAAGGGAACGAGGCTTGACTACTCAGTGAGATTCTCTTAAATCTTTTTCTGGTCCAATTAATGCGGTTTACGCATGAACAAATCTAAGCCCACACTAGTGTTTTCCTAATTTTCACATGACTTGAGATGAGGGTATCATTACAAGTGAATGGATAATAGCACAGTGTGAGAAAAGCCCCCTCCAGAAAGAGCAGGTGAAGAAATAAGCGCCTAAGTATGTCACATAGTAGTATGCTCACTTTCCCAGATGAATGTGCATGTGTCCATTGCACACATCCAGCCTGTAGGTATGTATACACAGTGACCCTGACTTCTGTCCCTTCTGTGCTTCCCTCCAGAGGATGCATCTAACCAGGGAGTATTTCCTCCCCTACTTCAAATCCAACTTTTCTAAGTGGTTCAATCTTACTGTTTCAGTGAAGGGCCAATCTTTGTGTTGAAAGATTTTTCTTTTATTTATCTCCAGAATCTAAAGCTACACTGGAACCTGTTAGAAGATTAAGTTTATTTATTGAGAAGCATGGGATCCTGCATCTGACTTGAAATCATACAGCAACAGTGCTCAGGAGCCTCTTTCCGTGGCCCAGGGGAACTCTAGCTAAGCACCTAGGCTACAGTAGGGCTGTGTTAGTATAATAACTCTTGTGCATGGAGTGGTGCTTATTAGCATGACATTGGTGTTACACATATGGGTTGTAAATATGCCACTATGCTGGAAAATGAGGTAGGGAGAGAGGATGAGAAAGAGACAGCTGTTGGAGTTGACTGACATGTAGATAGTAGAGAGAGATGAGGCAGAACAAATAAAGATGTACTTCCATGTCAAGTAAGGCCCGCAGAAACTCTTAAATGTTCTAGGTGTTTGTTAATAAAAGCCTTCGGCAAAAAAAGTCATGTCTCTGCTGCTGGTTTTTTCATTTCCCTGTCATAAGCAGGTGACTGCTCAAGCTTCAAGTTAGTGGCCATGCTACCCATGGTCCTTTTCCCCTGACCCTGGAGTCCTAATCTTACAAGTTGGCACAGCTGCTTTGTTTCCATGGCAAGTGCTCTTTCCCAGACTTGAAATGCCCAGGTTCCACAGAGCACTTGTAGGAAGGGAGCTGCCTTTAGCCATGTTAAGCTGCTCTCTGTTCTAGCTAAAGATGAAGCCTAGACTCCGTTCTTGTAAGCACTACTCTTTCCAACAGTTGTGTGGAGCTACAACCTGGGCAATACTGCAAAGCAGGGTGCAGGTATTCCTCCCTGAGGGCTGATAAGCATGCCTACCAGAGCTGGCTCTTCACAACAGGGAGCTGCATTTGTCACTTCCTTCTAAAACATCATTTGAGGAGCAAGAAATGCCACAGGTGTGTGCTTTACACAGCCTGTGAACTACTGTATCAGCGTTACTGGTAAGTCAAATAGAGAATCTGGTAACTGGAAGTTCCAAATTCCCGTACAGATGCACTCCCTTTCAGGCAAACCAATGAAGTGCCGTGTTGCACAGCCATAACACTGCATGTGTTCCTGACTCTTGCAGGATGCTGGCTGTATGTTTCTAAGCAGAGGATCTGAGGCCTTTCTTACCAGCCTGGAATGCAGGACTCCGTGAGTGAGTGTGGGTTTGAAATTCCCTGGACAGAAAGGATTTTACAGCTAAGGAGCCTGTCTTGCCTGGTGAATACTTATACCAGGCTTCTTTGGGGGAGATTCTGAACCAGAGATGGAACAGTCCTAATGCAGATTTTTAAGCATCCCTGCTATAGACATTCCATACCTGCTAGACTGAGACAGCTTCCTTCTCACAGTGCTGGCTGCCCTTAGTTGCAGTCGGACGGGGTGAGATGCAGTGCTGCTTCTCCCTTGCAGTTAACTTCTCTTAGGATCTTCCCTGAAATGGTCTCATAAGGGGGAGAAAAAATAGAGTTGCCCATTATCAAAGGTATCTAGCCATCTGTAGCTAAACTTGTCTGAAAACAACACCACAATGTGGACCGATAAGATGGTACCTTTAACAAGTCAAATCCTTGCTCATCCACCGCAGTCACACCAGAAGCTGGAGTTTCCATTCAGATCCTTTTGGCAGTTTCTAGAAGCAACTACACGTGAGGTAGAAAGCTGTGACTTGAGAGCAAGGGTGATACTGTACTCAGATCTGTATTTGCGGGGAAAAAGCCCAACAAACAAACAACAGAACCCAAAGCCAAACAAACAAAAAAAAACACCAATCAAAAAACTCCCACACCACCAAAAAGCCCAGAATTTCCCCTTTTGCAGGAGCAGCTCCGTTTCCCAAGGCCCACTGAGGGTGCCCATCAATGTGGCACTGCTCCCCTCTTGCCAGGGCACAGAGCTGCAGCACCGATTATGACAGGCTTTGTCTAACAGCAGGAGCTAAACTCCCACAGCTACCAAACTGTCACCATCACTGTCACAGGGTGATGGTGTTTGGTATCTGGATGGTTCTTAAGCCACTTTACTCAGTCTGCTGCTTTCAGTGCTAACTCTCCTAGCAAAGAAACCAAGCTGTGGAGAAACAGCATGATCTGTGTGATATTGCCATCACTGCAGAGCTCTCCTGAAGTGCAGAAGGCTGGGATTCTTATTTCACCCCGCACACGTGACAGTAGATGTTCACTGCTGCATATCCTTACAGGGTAATTTTGAAGGCAAGGGGAGGGTCGAATAACTGTGAAAAGGCTGGGGGCTCTCCCCATCACAAGGCAATTCTTGGTATTATCATACTCATCCCCAGTGATGAACCCTTTCTGCAGTATTTTAATAAGAGGTAGACAAGACACAGAAATTAACTGGTTAACTGCCCAGTCAGCTTCCCCCTTTTATTCCAGTCCTTGCTACAAAACACCTTTTGGAGACAGTCTCTGGAAAACTGAAGTGAAATACTGCTCCTGCTTTGTTTTATGCAGGAAGAGGCCAGCTTACAGCACTAATGCTTTTTGACTGCTATAATTATCAGTATACGAAATATTCTTATAGGAAGAAGCAGGAAGGTTTTCAATTTTTTTCTGATGTGGCAGCATGACTCTTACAGTAAAAATGTCCTCAAAGCTCTTCTTGAGGCTGTCTGCCTTATAAGCACACCAAGGCTAAAAAAGTCTCAACAGATCCCTTGCTTAATCTTGAATAAAAGCTGCATGAGCTTTAGCAGTGAGAGTTTTCCCTTACCCTCAGGTAGCTGAAGGAAGAAATGACCCACTTACTTGCTGAAAGGCAGAAGCTGTCGCAAGCTTATTAAAGCAGCATCTCTCCTGGAGAACAATTAGATCAAAAGCAGATAGCATCACTTGGATCTTCTCCACTTAATAAGCTTAACACCTGCTATTTCAATGGTGTCTAAGAGGCAGAAACTGAGTTTAGCTTGTTTTGGCTGCAACAGCCATCATGCATAACAGATCCCTGCTGTAGGCATCACAGTGAGCAAGAACGGAGGCTTCAGGCACCTGTCCATTTTCCCATCAACTCCTGACTGCCCCTGGCTTACTGATCCTTGATCTGCTCGGATGTAATTCCCAAAAGTACTAGAGTTGAGAAAATCAATTAGCAAAAGATCCCAGGAGCTCAGCCTTGTGAGCAACACACTTCACCCAGATCACCCGAGCTGGGTCAAGGCACAGAACCCTTTGCTAAACAAGACGGACTTTGGTCCAAGAGAGAGTAACAAAACCAGTGGTCTCCAGGATGGGATTCCCCTTTCAACTTTTCTTCCCACAACCCAGAAATGTTCATAGTCAGGTCTATTCTGAGTTGCAACTCACAGTTAAGATTTTTTTGTGGATTACAGTGTTGCCCTATCCTGTAACTTACAATTGTAGTTATTTGAAACATAAAAATGTTTGTATCTGTAAAATCAGTGATACTATGCCTGTATTATGTCTTAATGCCTTCTGCCTGAAGTGTGCTCACTTCTAAATAGTTACATTCCACCTGTACAT
>JBCJKH010035147.1:0-20108 GCA_039877255.1 Loriculus beryllinus
AAATCACTTTCCTATTACAGAATATTGGGTACAAGTGTGTTACCGTAGCAGGAAATGAGTCGAGGCTTACAAAGATACTAAAATACTGTTTCAACATACTGTATTAAATCCTCAGCAACAATAATACTGTGTTACTTTGGCCCTTAGATTCTTTGGGTCAGGGCCAATAGCTGATTTTCTACACCCTAAAAGTTATGGGAAACCAAGTGATTGCATAGTTTATAATTTTTCTTATAAGTATTTGTGAAAGCTTAATAAAGTGCTGTGACAATTAAAATAGCCTTTAGGTTTACTAGGTGTAATTAAGGTTGTGTGAACTATAATTCATTCCAAACTTCTGGTTGGCTGCTTGTAAACTTCTGTTACATTTTCCTCTTCATTCTGGCTTTTTTCCAGTAATTTTTGCTACCTGAAAATGCTTCTGCTGGTGTTTTATTGTGGATTTTCAGCAACAATAGCAGCTCTTCCGTTTTTAAATGTATAAAAGGCAGGGAAAAAGCCTTTCCCTGTTAGTGACTCTTTGGATCCACTCTTAAAGTGTTCCACTAGCCAACGAGGTGGGAGACAGAAAGCTGAAATGGCCCCTACTGTGGAGAAGCAGATTTCAGTGTTCTGTGAAAACTAGATTTAGTTTGAACAAATGAAGAGGAAACTACAAGAACACACACATGCAGTTCTTTGTGTATTTTAAATAACCATTTTAATGTGATTTTTTTTTTATCATAAAATGTGTTCAAATAACTGTGGATACCATCCAGGGACTCTGCAGTGGAAAAGCTGTCAGTTTTGTATCCCAGACAGCACACCTGAATACTGAGCAATGGCTGTTTGCTTGTAGCATTTCCATAGTTCTTATTTTACTACTGTCAAATAGATCACTAAGTTTTGAATATGTAGCAACTCTACATTAGTTGCCTGTTTTACATTCAAGTTAAAACTTTGTACAAGAGGGAAAACTAATACGCATCACATCATATCTAATTTTTATGTGAGTTTGCACATACATAGCTCTTTCTGAGCTAGGGGAAAAAAAAAAGATTTAACTTTTGTAAGCTTCAAATGTGACGTTTTTGTTAGAATTTTCACTGAAAAAATATTGCAGCTTTCTGTTGGTTGTTCAGTATCTCTAAATTTTCCTGAGTAGTATCTAAAGCTGATGACAACATGGTTGTAGAAATTCACTTCATGTCACTAATGTGAATTCAGTCCCTGTCGTAATGATCTTAAACTTTCAGCTCTTTGGTATCAAGGGAATTGTAATGGAATTGTTAGTCAATTGTTGGAACAAATACAGTGATACACACCAATGTTCTGATAGCAGGTTTGGGTGTTGTTTTCTTTTTTCTTTCTTCTTTTTTTTTTTGTGTTTGTTTTTGTGTGTGTGAGCATTGGTAAAAGATGTATTCTTTATTTACTCAAAAATCCCATGTTATGAAAAAAATAGATACTCAAAATCAGTCGTGTACAGGCACGGTTAATGTACTGTGTCTGGGATTCCTGGTCTGGGATCATTGGTCTGCTTTGGCATTTCTGAAATGGAGATGTGAGAACTGAATTAGTGGAAGAAGCACTGTTAATCCTCTCTGTCCTGGGCTTGCTGTGACTGTAGCATGATTATTTCTTTTTAAAATGCAGTATCTTCTTTCTATGTATCGCATTAATGTGTTCAAGTTCAAAAAAACAAGCAAACAAAAATATCCCAAACAGTCAAATGGTGAAATACCTTTCTGTGTATTACCCAGGTCTTTTGATAAGAAGCTTTGTTTGTTTGTTTGGATTTATGGGGTTTTTTTCCTCCAAGGGTGGGAGGAGGCAGGGGGAATGGGAGTGTAGAAAGAGATGAGTGTGTTACTTATAAGGCAACATCCATCACTGCTGACCTACAATCGAATAGCCATTGTTTCTCATTAACTTCAAGAGGAAATTGAGACATTTCCAAATGCCACCAGAAATAAAGAATATGAATTGGTTGATGCAGTATTTTGAAGAATAGAGTGCAAGGCTGTTAATGAGGTGTAGTGGCTGCCTTTTCTTTTAAGAAAGACGAGTTGTTTTAATCAGAAAGGTCATGCATGTCAGATAACATTATTGTTTCCTGTGTTAGCTTGACTCTACCTCAGTCTGGGGGAATTAAGATTTCGGTGAACATTACTAATAGTTAAGACACATGTCTGGGGATGTGGATGCTTTTGCATTTGGCTCTGCTGAAATTTCACTTGTGATTTATTTGCATTGCTGTTAAATACAGCTCAAATGCAACCAGTTTATATGTGTTATTGAAGCCCCTATAAAGTCATACAAGTCTTAAATTTATAACACAGATTAGTTCAGGGACTAGTGAAATGCAGTTAATTTCAGATTGGGCTTGAATGCTAAGAGCACCTTCCTAATGCCCAAGGTAAAAGTGATAGTCATATTTCTTAGATATTCTGGAAAGAAAATGGAAGGATTGTGGTTCAGTTAGGCTGGGACTCAATTTATTTGGGAATTACCTGTAGGTAACAATTTTCTGCATGTGGTCAGGCCCTCCTAGAGAAAACCTCTATTTATTCAGTGATTCAAGGGGTTAGAGAGCAACCTGTTGGACCTCTTTGGAGGGAGTGTCCCTAAGACAGTATAAATGCTTTCCCCCCTCCTATTACATTCCTCATTTTTGTGGACGTGTAAGGTGTATTATGGCTAGCAACTGTTAGTTACTGCATTAGAAAAGGGGTAAATAGGGGAAAATACCTTCAGGTCTGTACTTGGTATAAACTGACAGTTTCTCCAAATACATTAAACTGCCTTTTGTAGTCTACAGTCCAACCCTGCATCAAACAAGTTCATGGTTTTCAGTGGACTGCTGATTGAGTGCTTATTGAGCGTGTTTTCCTTTTCACAAAAAAAAGATGAATTCCATCCTCCTGGGTGCCAGTTCAAATTTGCTACTTGTTTTGCTATCTGGTCAGTTTGATTCTCGTCATTGAAGTCGTGTCTTAGGATTGAATTCCTCTTGTTTGGGTGGTCATTGTTCAATCTGTGATTTCTTAGGGAACATGAAAGGCTTCTCTGGAACAGGAGACTGTAAGTTTCTCTTGGACCTGATATTTATAACTATCACATTCTTGACTCTGAGGATACTGACCAAACACAATATTGCTGGAACTAGTGTCAAGTTATTTTTGTTTTGTATGAGTGACTGTGAGACACTAGTTCTATCAAGGAAATGATAAGAATAATCATAGTAGTAATAATAATAATAATCTAAATAGTATTTCATAATAGGGTCTCCCAAATAACAGGAAGATGCATATGCAGAGTAATCAAAGATAATCTTGATTTTTCTGTCATATTTGGAGTTTTCTATGATCATTGTTTTGTAGTATGTGTGTATGCAAAAAAGATAATATATTCATATATTAGGAGCTGACAAACTGGTTTTGTCTCCAAACCCAGAAATGGACAAGAAGTTGGGGAAATATATCTTGATCTGTGTTTCACCAGTGCTGGCCAGACTGCCTTCTACAGACTCCTCTAGATAGAGCAGCAAGGCATCTGTGAGGTTCCACAGCAATCCCTGTCCCAGCAGTAGGGTAGTGTTCCTGTCTCAGTGCTGTCGACCTGCAGTAATGCTGGACTGTGTAGGAAGTCCTTTATTGCTGCTTATGTGGAAAGGAAGGGTAGTTGTCTTGTGTCTATCTATGTGCAGCTCACTGGGAAATAAAAAGGAACAGAAGAGTGAAGTGAAATATATTTAGCTTGTTGTTACTACTGTAAGCCTTTACTGGACTGAGGTCAAGATTCTGCTCTTTGGCTACAGGCAAAGCTAAATAAAGGGCAACATAGGAAATAATTGCTTTCAGAAATTGCGTGGCAAATTTGCCATGTTGATTCTTATTGTCTAGCAAAAGTTGTTCTTGTTATACTTAGGTTGGTGATATTTTCTCCACTGTGATTCACTTGAGTGAAAACTGGAGACTTTGATTTTTATTTTTTTTTTTAATTTTTTATTTAATCTACCTAAGCCCTTTTTTTTCAAGTACAGTAAGAGTTTGGTATTTTTAACACAACTCTTGAGGAGTATAGAACCCAGTTTGATGGTACAGGAATTTAGATAAATGGCACTTCCTGCCATAGCTCTGCCTGTGCAAAAACTATGGAGAATAGAACAGTGCTCATCAAAGTAAGTGTGGGCTGGTTAAGAGTATAGTATCTTTTTAAGTGCAAGGTCCTGCACCCATATTGGAGCAACCCCAAGCACAAATACATGTTGGGTGGAGGCTGGGTTGAGAGCAGCTCTGAAGAGGACGACTTGGGGTGTTGATGAGATGACCCAGCAGTGTGGACTTGCAGCCTAGAAATCCAACCATGTGCTGGGCTGCATCAAAAGGAGCATGGCCAGCAGGTTGAGTGAGGTGATTCTCCCCTCTGCTCTCCTCGTATGAGACCCTACCTGCAGTCCTGCATTCAGCTCTGGGGCCCCCAGCACAAGAGGGATGTGAAACCTCTCAAGCAAGTCCAGAGGAGGGCCATGAAGATGATCAGAGGTCTGGAGCACCTTTCATATGAAGACAGGCTGAGAGAATTGGGTTTGTTCAGCCTGGAAAACAGAGGGCTTTGGGGACAACTTATTGCAGCCTTCCAGTACCTAAAGATGGCCTACAAGAAATCTGGAGAGGGACTTTTTATAACAGCGGTAGTGACAGCACAAGGGAGAGTGTCTTTAAGCTGGCAGAGGGGAGACTTAGTTGTTAGGAAAAAAAGGCTTTTCTGAGAGTGGTGAGGCACTGGCACAAGTTTCCTGAAGAAGTTGTGGATGGCTCATCCCTGGAAGTGTTCAAGGCCAGGTTGGATGGGTCTTTGAGCAACCTGGACTAGTGGAAGGTGTCCCTCCCTGCCTGTGTCATGGGCATTGGAACTAGATGATTTTTTAAGGTCTCTTCTAACCTTACCCATTCTGTGATTCTCTAATCTTTGCCTTCAAGATCTATGATAACATCCAGGAAGGCCAGTATACAGATCTGTGTCTTTCAACCCCATTTAAAGATATTCTCAAGTATGTTTGGATATACAGCCAAGATGATTCTTCTCAGTTTTAAAAATCTTACCTGTGCAGTTTGCAGCTCTAATTGAGACCTATATTCTCTCTACAAATTATTTTTCATCTCTTTTCATCTTCTGAAAGAATGATGGGGAAGTACCTGTGCAGCTGTTAATTACAGAGTGATTAAAATAGTCTTCTCAATAAAAAAGGAAGCTTAGCGCTACTTTTTCAAGCCGAAACAGATGAAGAGGCTGAAAAAACTAGGAGTTAGAGGCCATCTGCAAACAGCAGCAGCAACAAAGTGGGGCCAGCACAAATTTTTATAACTGTATCAAAGATCCAAAACAAAAATTTCTTTTTGGGTAGCTAAGATGTCCCATCTTTGAATGTCCTACTGTCTCAACACAAGGGAGGCTATAGGATATGATGAGTTTGATTACATAGAAATGCCAACAGTGTTTTAGCATCTGTCATATCATTCTTGTTTGTAATGTGATGGAGCTCTTCACCAAAAGAAAGCCCGGAAGTGCCCATATTAACACTGTCCGAGTCTATCCCTCCCTAACTGATTTCTAATTCTGAAGACAAGAGTAAGAGAACCCATACTAGCAATCATGGTGATAGGTTAATTTTTGGAAGGTGAACCTGCAAATCACACTTTGGCAGATTGAATACTTGAAGTTTCCCTGTTTGAATTCTCTACATAATGAAGAAAAAGGAAATCACCCTTTGCCCTTTTAATTTTATTGTGCTATATTTTATAAGGGCTTGGTGATTAAAGCAGGGCGTGCTCTTTGGTAGCATATCAAACTTAGTCTAAATCTCACCTTTGCAAAGAAGGTGCCAGAATGTCACTGTTAAATTCCTGTAGCATCATATTATGGTGGAACAGAGAGGAGCAAAAGCAGTATTTTGCAAGTTGCCTGAGAACAACCTTCAGGGCACCTGAGGTGCTATAAGTCATATTAGGCTTGTCCCAGAAATCAAAACCCTGAACCTAATACTTGGGCTAACACCCACTCAATCCTGTACCTGTAACAGAAGTGATGAGAAATGTGATTTATTTAAAATGTAACTGTCCCCTGCTGTCTTCTGTCTCCAGTGCAGCTATTATCAATAATATATAGGTGATTATTCCAGGGCACTCTGATCCTTTTTTTTTTTTCAAAGCTCAAATAGTTACATTTTTAGATTTCCTCTTATGTTTGTTATTGTCTACACTGTCCGGGTTGTACTTTATTACAGAAAAAAAGTAGTAATTATGATAATTTTGTAAGCAAAAGCCTTACTAATCTATATTCCCACTCAAGCAGTGTTGCAGTATGCTAAACTAGGTTTGCATCTCTCTTGTTACTCCTTCTGTTCCTCAAAAGTGTTCCGAGCAGCCTTGGTACAAATGTACCAAGGTTGCTGCTGGAGACCCTGAGCGTGATAAGCTCTTAGTACTTAGCTTGCCCCCTAGTGGCATTTTAATGGCCGGGGATACCCGTTGGGTTATGCTGTTGACATGCCTAATCATGGGTATGTTTAGTCAATGAAGATGCAAACCCAAGTGGTTTTCTTAGCAGGATATCTTCATTCTACCTTGTGTTTGAAATTGGAGTCTATAGGGATGTAGTACAAATGTGAAGAGCTTCCTAGTCTTCTATGTGCCAAAAAAAAAAAAGTGCTTGGTCTGTGAGTGGGAATGCTGTTCTTCTGAATAAAACAACTTTGTTTTACAGGTGTGTTCAACACATTAGAGGCTGAAAATTAGCATTGAAAGTGATAGGAACATTCTCATTCTTGTGTTTCTAGAAGACTTCTTTAATTTCGTATAACACAGATTTTTTTTTAACATTTTCACTTCAATGGTTTCTGTAGAATAATGTTAATTACAGTTCATTATCTGTTTAATTTAAAGACATAATGAAACAGTTATTTAGTTTAATCTCAGAAAATTACCTTAGCTTAGTCACAAAAGAACTAAATATTTGTTGATTTGCCTTGACATAGGATCTCTTTTCTCTAAATTGTGTTTTGGTATGTTTGATAGCTAAAATTGTCTTCTGCCACCCACACTTAAAAATGTATGCAGTGAGGTGGTTACACCTTGTTTTCTAGAACAGTGATCAAAATGCCAATTCCGATTATGATCCAGCAGCTTGAATATTTTTCATTGCTCTTATGCAGAAAAGTCAGTTGTAGAATAAAGCCTTCCATGCATTACTCTTTGGCACTTTGGTACCTTTTGCCACTGCTGCATGTACTGTTAACTCTTGTTGTCCTTCGATTACTTTTTTTATGAGCTGTGATGTTCACTGTGCAAGTCTGAAGTCTTCTTAAAAAAAAATGTTATAGATGTAGCAGACTTTTCTGAAATTCAGCTGTATAGTTTGTCCTGCTTCCTTCTCTGACCAGCACAGATAGTGGTCTGTGCCTATGTAAGACATACTCTTAAGGACCTCTTTTCAAATAATTATTTCTCAAACAGGATGGTCAGTTTGAAGGTGTGTTCAGCACATTGTCTCTCTGCAAGGTCTTAAACAATTAAACATGTCATCAGACACTTGGTATTTTTCAAACCATTCTTGGATTAAAAATTTAGTTAATGTTCTAGTACAGTGACTTTAGACATTATAGTAGACATGGCAGCATTTCCAGTCTTGAGCTTTTAAGTTGACAGAGTATCATTAAGAACAATTTCATTCATGTTGACACTTTAAAATGATCTACATTTACCAAGCATTAGCAGAAAGTACAAAGAATTGGATGCTTTTGTGCTATTTAATTACATACAAAACATCAAATCTGTAAAAACAGCCTTCAAACATTTGCATGCTGAAGTGAATTTATTATTTTGGCTTTATTAGAAGTTTGCTGAAACAAGACCCACATATCACATTCCAGCATAGGCTTTCTTCTCTGCCTGCTGGAGCCATCTTCCTAAAACAAGTAGTGGGCTGAGTTGCTGGTGAATTTGTGATTTATTATGACTTGGATGCTCCAATGATAGAAGAAAAACCTAAGTTGGTAAGAACCTCAAAGCTGTACCAGGCTGGCTTGTGGCCACTTGTCTTGTATTCAGTTGTTATGTTTTTTAGAATGACTGCTATGATTGTGTCTGTGTTCAAAATAATTTTCCACTGTTTGGAATCAGAACATGTATGTTATAAAAATGTTTACACATCTTCAGGTGCTGCTTTTGCCTCTAACAGATAGCATGTTCAAGTGTGTGTTTGCATGCATGATTCAGGGGATGAGCTGCTTGGATCACCATTCCCAGTGTGTGGTTGGCATGCAGTCACCCTGTCCAAATAAGCCAGGACTTTATTAGGTAGGTTGTTTTATGCCAGTAAGCCTCAGTGTCCAGGAATGAATGCCATGCTGTATTAGTAAATATAGTATAGTGTGTTTATATAAATATAGTATAGACAAGAATTTACTCATATTTTCCAATATTAGTTAGTAAGACATTATTTTGAGATTGGTAATGATAAACCAAACTTGGTGGTGGTGTAGGGATTCAAGGGGAAAAGTGCAGCTGAGGTGTGTTTGATTCTTCTGTCTACACTGGAGATTGTCTTCTGTGCACTGCACTCCACTTTCCATTCCCTTTCTACTCTTCATTGGTATTTCTGTAATTTCTAAAGACATATATGTATTTTCTTTAGGAAATAATGGGGGAAACATGGCAGAACAGAAATAACTCTTTCATAACAATGTATTTTGATTTGTGCCCTTGAAACACAAGTCTTTTATCAGTTCCGAAGCATTGATTCACATAGGGACTAACTAGCTTCTAGGGATTCCTTTTAATACCTGAATAACAAAATATCCACTTTTCAAATCTGCTCAAAATTTTTTGACTATTTGTAACCAGGATGAGAAGTAACAGCAAACTATCTCAAGTTTAGCCATCAAAGGATTGTTTCACCTTTGTTGGTCACCAGCAACAGGCTACCTGACTCTCCTGAACCTTTAAGTCTTCAGTCACTTGTGCGCTTCTTTGTTATCATGAGGCTATAAAGCAGCAGGTTCTAGATAACATTTGATAGTGATGGGGATTTAGTGCTTATCCTGTGCAAAGCCTGAATTGTTCCTATAAATATACATGTAAAGAAGTGCTCAACACTCCTTTTTGTTCTTTGTTTTTGTCAAATCACCTCTCCTTCTGAATAGACCATGGTGTTTACCTGTGAAATCAAGGGTTGCCACAAACACAACTTCTCTTTTAATTTGGGAAGCTAATATGAAAACTCAATGGATTTGCATTTTTCAGTTTTGTTTTCCAAGACTGTTGTAAACTTGATTCATAAAAATTCAGCTCCATGCTATACTGTTGACTTAGACTTTGAAAAGAACGGAAAGATAAGTGCAGAAAAACGCTTTATGGTATTGAGTATCTTGAGGCTATTTTGCTTGAACAATATAGTACTCCCATATGTCCACATTTTTCAGATAGCTTGCCTTTTGTTGTGTAAAGCATAATGCTGAATAAGACTTAATATTGAGAAGGGCAAAGAGATTGGTATATAGAAACTGAAGATTGAACTAGAATGATTTATAATGACTTTTACCACTTCTGTTATTAGCTGAGGAGTATGACAGCATTTTTTGTTTGGGATTTTTTTGTGTTTGTTTGATTTTTTTTTTATTCTTTTTTTAATTTTTGTGTGGCTTTTTTTTGTGGGGGGTGTTAGTTTTTTTTGCTTGCTTGTTTGTTTGTTTGTTTTTGTAAGCTTAGCTAAAGGTAAATGCCTTTTTGGAAAATTTTATTGCCCCTCCCCTTAACTAAGCTGAGAGGAAGTTGAAGCCGAAGGTCATAGATGAGCGATTTCTGTTAAAAGGAGGAGCCCCCTACTTAAACTTATACAGGTTTATTAATAGACAGGGGACTGATACTTCTCAGTTCTTCAGAACTGATGAGAACTTTTTTCAGTTACTTTGTCATTTGTCAATCAAAAGAAATGCATAGGCATACTTAGGATAACAGTCATGGTGCAGCAAGATTAGGTAGGTAGGTATTACAGTCCTTACTGAAGACCTTGATTAAACCTGATGGGCAGCCCAAATCAGGCCTCTTAATTGCTGTAGTTGCACCATTGTCAGAGTCTGCTCCACTGGGTAAGAGTTGGCATATCTGTATGGGCTGTAACTGGATTTTATTTATTGTGTTGAAGTGTTCTTGAACAGTCAGATCTCTGGAAAAATACATCTTGTACTTGTCAAAGCTCCCGGTACAGGGACTTCTGTGTAATATACAGGTTTATGAAAAGCATATGTCTATTAATAATAGAAAGTTTATAGCAGAATTCCTAACTTGATTTACTAGCTTCAAGCAAGTAGTTTCTGTAAAGTGTTGCGTATATACCTACTTTGCTGAGGACTTTGAACTTGGCATGTGATTCACTGATATCCATGTGTAACATGTGCAGGTGGTTCTATATGGTAGAAATGTCAATCTGTTAGATTTTCTTCTGCTGCTTAGGAGTTGACCTGCTTAATTTAAGTACTAGATGGCTGAACAGAATCTTGTGATCCTAGGGTAAGTATGACTCTGTAGCAAATCAGTTCCAGTCAGATAGCAACAGAAGCTTGGATCATAACAACAAGAGAAAGTTGAAGATAGACAGACTAAAACTAAGCAAGAGTCTGCCTGGAATAGAAACCCCAGCCGTAAAAATGTGCACAAACTTCCAGAAGCTAGCTGTTCTTTCAAAGGAGAGCTTTGGAAGGAGGAGATGAGTGAGTGTGGAGAGACTACTGAGAATCAAGCAACGGTTTATAGGGAAGGTCAAATTGTGCTTAGCTGGTAAAGACATCATTTCATCCCACCATGTACAGTGCTAATAGAATTTGTACTTTCAGAGATAAAAGTTGCACTAATTCTCGTGAAGAAATATAGGAAAGCATCATATCCAGTGAAGGCAAGCCTGACAGGATGCATATGACTATTACATTGATTATGAATAAAATACAACTAGAAGAAGACAATATGTTGCGATCCAAAGATTATATAATCATAGAATGGTTAGGGTTGGAAAGAACTTTAAGATCATCACATTCCAAACCGCCAGCCATGAGCAGGGATACCTCACACTAAACCATGTTGCCCAAGGCTCTGTCCAGCCTGGCCTTGAACACTGCCAGGGATGAGGAGCATTTACCACTACTTTGGGCAACCTGTTCCAGTGCCTCACCACCCTCACAGTAAAGAACCTCTTCCTCATATCTAACCTTATCTTCCCCTGTTTAAGTTTGAATCCATTACCCCTTGTCCTGTCACTACAGACCCTGATGCATAGTCCCCTTCCGACATTCTTATAGGCCATGCTATCTCCCTGATGGACACGCGCAGAGATTAAGTTTAGCTTATTGAGTTCAGTTCCTCAAGATTCTCTATTTGCCTGATGCAAATAGGGGAAAGAAAAAATTTAGGAAGATTTGTTTCAATAGGCAAAAGTGAGCTTTCTGTTCATAACATCTTCCATCCTCTTAGGGACATCTCTAACAGTTAACACACTGAAACCAAGAAACAAGATGAGAGCTAAACTGCATTAGCATGGACAGCCTACAGTACTGCTACTTGGTCATAAAAACTCATAAAGGATTTTCAGCAGGGCCTCTGGCAGACAGTGGGTAACAAACACCTTTCTTTCAGAAACTGTTATTTCTTTGCGATGCCCTGGAGCTACCTTTCTTACCTTGCCAGCATTAATGTTGTACATTGCCATTGCAACGCAGCGGCTTTGAAGGTAAATGGGCAAGGAGCCCAGTTAAGTCAGGAAAAAATGAAGACCATGTCAATGTAATACATACTGAATAGCCTGATTTGAAGACATGGCAGTCCTGCTTGCTTTGTATCAAGTAGACAGGGTACAGAAAAACTTTTCTGATGTGTAAAGAGCACTTTGCTATAATGCATGTGAATTAATGCAATTGGTAATTAGAGAATTTTCTCAGAAGAAAGTTAATTATCTAGAATATTTCAAGCAAACCATGGAATGAAATACAGCATATGGCCAACCCTGTGGGAATTTATCTTGACCCTTTAGGTAGAACCATGAGTGTCCATTATTTATGTGCAAATTTATACAACATGGCACCTGACTGCATTATAAGTTGTTTGGTTTGGTGGTTTTTTTGTTTGGGTTTTTTTTTAAGTTTAGTTTTTGTTCACAGTGTGTGTTCTGAGTAAAATTAAGTAAAGAGAAAGATGGAGAGGCATCTCTGTTTTCATGAGTAGTGTCAACAAACTGTTACTAATAAATGCTTAACAGTATTGCTTTTAACATGTTTTTCTTCAAAGAAAAAGACTAAATTTAGGGTTACATATTTATATTATCTGAAAATCTGGTTTCTTATAGATGTTTTACTGGTGAGAATTAAGAGTTTATCGCTTTTAAGACTTGAAAGCATTTCAATTTCTGAGATGTAAGTGATGTTCGTATTTTCACACCCACTACTTACATGGGTTTCACAGCCACACTGTCCAAACTGTGGGTATTATAATATTTAGTATTGAGGCTTCACATAAAATGAGATTTTTATTTTTCAGTTCTCTTATAAATTAGCTTTTATCTATCATCTTATGCTGCATCTCCAGGTAAGATTAGTTCCTTAAAGAAAGAAAACATTGGGTTTGAGTATTTTGTTTTTCTTATATGTTAAACTAGATTCGCTAGTCATCAGAGTTAGTGCAGAACCTCACAGGTTTCATCATATCCCAAGAGTTAACATAAACCAAAGGAGAGGTAATGATGATGGGTCTTATTTCTATGTTTTCCTTCATTCGTGATGTTAAAAAAAAAATAAAAAATAATTACTTCAAACAAGTGGAAAACCATCATTTAATTAACATGAGGTTGAAATGTTCATAGCATTTTCTAGCTGTTAGTCCAACTCATTAACAGTTAACCAGATCTAAAATCTGCATCATGTAGAAATCCAGTTTGAAATGCATGAAAAAATTTGGAGCAGTCCCGAAGTTTGGAAGTGTGCAAACCAAAACAGTAATTTTTTCCTAACGATAGTGTAATTCACTAGCAAAATACTATGTCTATATTTCCTTTAAGCTTATTTAAGAGGTATCAGTTCAATAGTTTGGTTTTTATCCTCTTATCCATGGCTGGGTAGAATTTGAAGTATATTTCAGCATGCTCAAAATAAGCAAACCAGTTGTATATAGCTATACTTCTCTGCAAAATCAACAACAAAGACTTCCTAGAAAACAACAGTGTAATTGATGCAGGCATTTTTTGTCTCCAATTGTCAGCAAGTTCAGTAATACACACCTTGAGAAATCAAGCGGGAATGTATATTGGGAGAAAACAGAATAAACAGTTTCTAGGTGGCATTGGGAACAGACCCACAAAAGAAGGCCTTAATTGAGATAGCAGTGTAAGTGTCTTCTGAACACAATAGCTTTTGAGGGCCAGCTACTTTGTCTAAACTGTAGCAAGCCATTAGCTAAAAGGACAAGCACATGCATTTTTAATGTACCTCATTTGGATCCTTCACATCCTGGACAGTGTTTGTGCCTCCATGAAAATAGTTTATGAAACTATTGTGGCATTTTGTTTAAGAACATCATTTCAGCTTGGAGAAAAGACTGTGCCCAGAACAAGAATGTTGCTCAGGTCTTTTTTAAAAGATGCAGGTAATTGAAGAAATCCAAAGTGGGAACTTCAGAAAGTATGCAGCTAACGCTCCATGATTCACGTCTTGAAGTCTTTCATGAGTCAGCTTGCAGCTATGTGTGTACATTGTGTTTATTTTTGCTAAAGGTTTTTGTCTTTGACATAATGTTATTTTAGTGTACTTCACAGTTGTGGGGCTGGGGATAAAAGTTGCAACCTTTTGCTACCTTTGGACAGACACATTTGGAAGTGGAAAAAATAGCAATCTCTAAATATATTCATAGTAGACAAAATCCCAACCCTGCTGAAGTAAATAGAGATCTATAAAGATTAGAATAGTACCAGGATTTGACTTTTAATTATCAGTACTTACAGTATGTTCACACAATGCTTTTCCAGTATAGACTACTAATTGCTTGCTGCCTCAAAAGTCTTTGTTCAATTATATCTAGTAGAGAAGAGTTCCCTAGAGTAGCTGATCTCTTTTATAGAAGCTAACCAGTGTTGCCAAGGATTTCATTATGCTGTCAGGTCAAATTTTTAAAAGGGATCAAAATTCAGTGTGATAATCGTGTTAATATTTGGTGTTGAAACGGAGCTGAACATGTCTGGGAATTTTGGCCCAGGTTTGAGTTGTGGACTGTCATGTGAACTGTGTAAGTGGGAAAATGACCAAGTGAATTGTATGATCTTTGTTAACTAAATTAATGAACATTTGGTAAGAAGCAAAAGTATCTGTGTTGCCCAATTAAAAGTTTTTTGCTTAAAAGTAATATTTTTCCAAGTGAAATTAATTTTAAGAACACTGAAAGATTCTTCACAAGCAAGAGCAATCTCTATGTGTGGCATTCAGTTGAATAATATTCTTGTAAAGACGTGAAATCCCACCCTGATGAAAGGGAATCTCCTAAATGTTTTGTAGGAAATGGATTTTTTGCTTTCAGTCTTCAGCTTGGGCTTCTTGAAAACCAGAGGGAGGGGAGTATTTGGTGTTGTGTGTGTGTATTTTTGGATTTTATTTTATTTTATTTTATTTTATTTTATTTTATTTTATTTATTATTTTATTTTATTATTTTATTATTTTATTTTATTATTTTATTTTATTTTTTATTTTATATTATATTATTTTATATTTTATATTATATTATTTTTATTTTATTTTGTGTATTAGTTTTTTTGTGTGTGGTTTTTTTTTTCTGTTTGTTTTTTGCTTGTTCATTTTATCTTGTTTTTTTGGGGGGAAGAGATTGTTTTATAGTTTTTGGTGGTTTGGTTTTTTTTTTTAATACTTCTATTTACTAGAATGTAAAAAAGAAGGAGAAATCACACTTTTCTGAAAAATAAAATATAAAATTGCTTTTATCTATTAAAATAACAGTTTTCTTCTTCGGGAATTGAATGCTGATTTTAAAAATGTGGAATTGGTGAAATCTAAACATGTGGATACCTGTATGTTCACTCAGATGACTCGACTGATTACTAATGTGGTAAATGAAAAGGAGAGCATAATGTATTCCAGTCTGGAAGGCTAAAATATTAATGAATCTAAAAATACCTGGATGTTTTATTCAGGTTCTGTTAAAAGGATTTCAGGTGGAAAGCTGCTTGCTTTCTTGAGTTTGATGCTCTCAAAGTAACTTTATACATGTATGTAAGCATACAGTATCTTCGCAAAACACTGTCCTAAAACCAATGAGGTCACTTTTGAAGTTCTTGTTGCAAATAGAGTCTTCCATTTCAAGGGCGTGACTAACTGGAGACTTCCACAGTATAAAGTGTATTGGGATATGATGAGTTTTGCATCTAGTGTTGAAACTTTTGTTATTACTTTGTGGTTTTTTGCAAGCAACACAGCAGCTGTGAGGGAACAGAGGAATAACGTTAAGGATCTCTATTGGGAAAAAGCTGTTTTATACTAAATATGAATTCACAAGCCCTCTGCAGATGAGAAGGTGCATTCCATTGGATTATACACAGTATATAGTTAGCTCTGAAATGCATCCATTTTATCCTGAGCTTCCAGCAAAGTCTCCAGATACGCAGCTCCAGTGAGAGCTCTAAAGTTGGTAGTGAAGAGAAAATTGAAGGGGTTTTTATTTGGAGTCTTCTGATAACTGTGGAAGAAAAAAAAATGTTGTGGTTGATGTTTTGCTTTTTTTTGGGGGGGGAGAGGGGAAGACTGGGAGGGTTCCTTTTTTCTTTTTTCTTTTCCCCACAAACAGAACTTTTCTGTTCTCAGGAAACAAGTCTTTGTTCTGAGAGAAATATGCTCTTTCTGACTGGAAATATATAAGGTTCTTGAGCCCTTTTCTCAACTCTGCTCCGTCTTATGCTCAGATGCAGTTATCCCACATTTGCTCCGGAAGAAGCTGGATGCTGTTCTGCTCTTGTGGTCTAATGGAGGCGAGAGAGCAAGATCTTTGCTTTTGCCAAGGTATAGACCAGCAAGCTGGTGCTCACCTGAACACACTGTTCAGTACAGTGCTTTTCACAATGGCAGAGCTATGTGCTGCCCAGCCTGAACCAATAAACTTTATCTTATAGAAGGTGATGAGGAAGGCTTTGATCCACGGGCTAGCAGGGTCCCTGTTTGACTAGCGTATGTGTGGAGCACACTTGCACAGTGTAGCTGTGCCATGGAGCAGAAACAATGTACCATCCTAAAGGGTATAGAGCAGCAGGCATATTACTCTTTGCGTATTAAGGAACAATTCTTTGTTGATCTTCCCTGATTACCACCTGAGGCAGAATTGCATTTCTTCCGCTTCTTTTTAAATGCGTTTTAATAACTGAATGAACAGCATGTTCTTCTAATATACATCTCAAACATGTGAGAAGTTTTCAATTCAGATGGTTGGTTTTTTAGCTTGGTAGAATGTGACTGAAACAGGCAATCTCTCTCCCATCACCAAATATGAGAAAGCATAACGCACGTGTTACACTGCTAAACAAAATTGAAGCACAGGCCTGTAAATCCTCCAGGTAATTTGGTGTTGCATCGGGAGACAGGTGGCAGTAATAAACCAGTGGAGAGCCCAGAGTCTTCAGCTTGCATCAGAAGCATGTTGGTCTCTTAATTGTCACCACTTCTGGACTATATGTAACCATAAGTTATTCTTTGTGGGGATATAAGACTGAAAGGCAATGCAGTTATTCTTTCTATGGAGTGCAAAGGTCTTCAGCATGCCCTTTTGCAGAGTTTATTTTCTATGCATTTTTTCTATAAATTATATTTTCTATACATTTTTTATTTTCTATGATGGGTTTCCTCAACAGCCATATGGGTGCTTGCACACTCTGGGATTTGCCTTTGAACAGATAAGAGATAAAATGAACATGATCTACAGTTCGATACTGCAAATGATTTGCAGTGGAAGAGAGAAAGGATCAATTTGTGCGAATCTGGAGACCAGCCTATGTCCTTCAGCTACTGGAAGACTTCTAGGCAGTAGGTGAGCTGGTGTATTCCTAGGCTGATGCTGCCTGACAAACTCTGGTTCTTGTGGGCTTTCTGCAGTGCTGATGTAGTCACTTATGCATAAAGTAAAATGCAGGCACATCCTTAATCTGTAAAAAAGAAGATACTTGTGCTGTTCCTCCTAAGAATTTACATGCTGTGTGAGGCCAAGAGAGCTTTGTACCCCTTTATGTGATCCTTTATTATCACTTCTGTGCCACTACCAGGTTTCCATCATAAAATAACTAGATAAACTGTTTAATTTCCTGCACAAACCTTAAATTTTCCAGTTATCTTAGTACTTTGAAATTCTTGATCAGAACGCTGCATTCATGTTAGCTTTTGAGTTTAAAGGTACTTTTACTGTTCCCACTTGCCAAGACCCCAATTAAGCTTTCACTTGCAACCCTACTTGTTAAGACATGCTAGGACTGAGACTGCCAGTCTTTGGATTGCATGTATTTTTTCATGGCAAGTAACTGCTCTTCTGTCTTTTGAGTTGTATGTGTGCATCTCTTTGCTAGAAAGTGAACCAGGTCCTTCAAAAGCCAGTGCTGCATGTGGTGGTGTTACAAGTTATGTGACATGTTAGGTCACTGGGCACTGTCCAGACTGGGTAGAATATTTAGTCAAAGCCAGGATTTAGCAGGTCAAAAAGAATTCTTATGCTTCCTGTTTTGTGTCCCTAATTAAGGAACTATCAAAATGTAAATGGCTGCCACTCCAGCAGAAATATTTGGGTTGGTCCTGCAGTTTGATTTACAGATTTTTGTTGGTTTTGTTCATGGGAACCTTTGCAGCAAGTGGCTCAAAGATGTGGTATCAAGTATTGAATTGCTTTTGGCACTATTATAAATTATTTGCTGTTCGTAGTTTTTTTTTGTTTATTCAAACCAAACTTTAAAATTTGCAGTTCCGTGGGTTATAAAATCTTTTATGACTATATGATTCCAATTATTAAGCTTGTTAGAAGAAAGCTAACATGAAATGGATCTAATACTGACAAAATCTAGCAATAGTAATCTCTGTTCTTTCACCTTCTTCTGCTTTCTGAGCATTTTTCTTACTCTTTCTCAAGCTTTCAGGCACCATTTTCTTCCAAGAAGTTGGGTTTTCAGTATCTCTGGGTGTTCATCAGTCTCTCTTCTGGTGCTCCTCTTCTCTGTCTCTCTCATTCATAACAGATACCAGTACTGTGAATTTAAGGCAACTGCAGTCATACTTGATGAAACATTTTGGGGCACTGTCAACTCTAATGCTAAAGCATATGGTCTTCAGTTTTCTTATCACAAAACACTGAAAACAAAAACATACTATTGTTGCAAAATATTCTGGCAGCCTGTACGCAAGATCATGTTATCTTGAGAGCATGCTTCTTGTGATTATTTTCCAAAATTAATAACCATTTTCTTTTACATACTCATTTTTCCAGTGTGACTGCTCTAATGACATTGTGCCACTGCTGAGCGTAGTGCACATTTACGTAACAGCCTCCCTTGTTGAGTTTACTGGAAGTTAGACAAAAATATATTTTTTTATATGTAAATTGAGCACATTTGGTCATTGAAATACAATAAGCATAGAGCATAATTGGTACCACTTTAATACTCACATTTCAAAGTACGAGTACACTTCATCTTTTTGACCCCTTTGTTCTAATGCTGGAAATAGATGTTAGCTACTGAATGAGCTTCCATAATGTCACATGCAAACTTTTTTAATCAAGGACTTAAGAATCTTATTCCATTGAAGAAAAATAATAACAGTTCTGCAGAACTGAAGCTTTAAGATTATTTTTTTATTACAGCTTTAGCAATAATTAATTGCAGTGGGTATCAAAGAGTTTCTGTTTTGCAATTTTCAAGGAGCTCTCAGCTGTCACTCAAAGCAAGGACTGAACCCATATAGCTGCATTGCAATAGGTAACATGTAATTATGACAGCTATTTGTGAAAATACGCTTGCTTAGCTTTAGAAAACCTCCCGTCCACCAAGATAAAAATCCTTCTGTTTTGTGGGCCTTTCTTTGGTAGCATGTACAGCATGACATTTGAAAGGAAGCTGATGTCCAGGGTGAGAGAGAGCATTAACAATTTCAGTAGCAGGAGTTCTTACTCAGATCTTGGTGTTCATACTTTTGACACTTTCCATGATGTGCAAATACTGGATAGAGCAAAATCCAATTGCTCTGACTACTTGTAGTATCTCTTCTCAGTGCATGCCTTATGAGCAATATTTTGCGTTTCCCATAATATCCTCCCTCCGCAAGCATTTCCTTTTTATTTGTACAAATGAAGACAGTAGCTGACTCAACTATGTCTAGCACTGCTGTTTGCTTTTTCTAACAATCTCTCATCAAGCATCTAGAGAAACTTCAGGAAGGTGTCTATAAAACAATCAATCAACCAACCCAAAGCTGTAAGCATGGAGTAACTCAGTTTAAGATGCTACACAGGAAATGGAATTTAAGTTTAAGGCTATCTTATAGATGCTGTAACTCTGCTTAGTGTCTATCATGTGTTATTTGTTATATGCATATATATGCGTATTTCTGAGGTGTATAGTATGTTGAGTTTTATTTTAGTGGTGTTAATTTTAAAAATACCCCTACTTAAGCTTCTTCGAGTATATCTTCCAGTTTTTTGGTTTTTATTTTCTGCATATGCTCACAAGAAAACTTTTCCACACAGTTCAGCACGCACCCAAGAAAGTGAAATATGTAAGTCCTCATGGGCATTTTCGTCTTAGGTTAGAGGTCCTCTTCTGTCTTGTTTTGCCTCTTTTAAAGATAGCAAATTCTGATGCAGAGAAAGATGAAGCTGTTAGTCAGCAAAAAGAAATACATAGTTACACTGCACTGAATTTTGCAGGGTAGTGTTGAACGATTTGACTGAGTTGCTATCCACTGGCTTGTCTAGGTATCAACAGCCTTTGATACAAGGACTTTATTCTGTTGTTTGGGTTTTTTTTACATTTTCTTTGCTGTAGTCATTCACGCAAACATTAC
>JBCJKH010035147.1:20208-30323 GCA_039877255.1 Loriculus beryllinus
TTTGCTGTAGTCATTCACGCAAACATTACCTCCAGAAAGTAACAGCTTCAGCAGGAAGCTGAAGCCATTCCAAAGTACCTGATGATAGCAGCTCTTAAGTTCTTATATGCTTATCTATTCACATGCATGCTTATCTTTAAACATTCCAAGTTGCTCTAAGGTGAAATTTCCTTTCAGAAGGGGCTATTTCTGCAATTTGTGCATTTTTATACTGTTTCTTGCTGAGTTTCATCTTCTCTGCCTTTGCATCATAACCTGTCTTTACTATGACTAGTTCCTGATTTCTTTTATGTGGTTTGAGTTTGTAAAGACTGAAGGAATTAAGATACAAAGCAAACAAAGAAAGTTATCTAATAGGATTCATGTGTGAGGAAAAAGCTAGGAGGTTTGATCTGTTCACTTACTCTTGCTTGTGCTCTACTATCGGAAGATAGTTTTATTGCCTGTAATATTAACGTACAATTAAACTGACTGTATTTATTCAAAACCAGTTTTGATATTTTGAACCTATAATGATTGCCTGTTACAATCATTGAGTTATCTGAGACTACAAAAGGAATACCAGACCAAAGCATTAAGAATGAGTTCAGGATTGTTCTTTCTTTTTTGAAGTCATAGACACAAAAAAGGAAAAAAAAAAAAAACGAGTGGCAGTATCAATATCTGGAATGAATAATTACAAAATTATGTAGCTAGATAATTATTCTGCACTGGTTCTTGGAAAATGAACTTGGTGGTCTAAAGAACTTGTCCATAAAATTTATGAGCTGGATCGTCATCTGTTGTACGGGTAGAACGTGGGACATATTTTACTTCACTTTGAAATGATTGAAATATTCTGAACGCTATTTGTCAATTCTAGCAAAATTGAGATTTTGGCCTAAGAGGATGGCATGTAAGCAGCTCAGTCTGAGGTGTCTGAAGTACTTGCTATATAACCTAAGAAATCCAGAGCAGACATGTGGCAGAAAGCCTCTAGATAATTTTTTCATCTAGACTCTTGGTAGTTGCTACTGAATCTTCATTTCCAGAAGACAGTCTGTATTCCTGTCTCATTTGTAAAGTGGCCTGTATAGCATTGATCTCCTTTGTGCTCTGCCAGACTTGAGAAATATGCCCACCTGTGACCTAGCTTGGGCAGAAGCTCTAAATCAGGGTACTTACTTGGTTAAAATCCAGGGCTTGGGGCTGGGTCAGTCTCTCAACCTACATGTCACTGCAATTAGCCCAGAAATATGGATGTTGCTGCCAGAAACAGCCCAGCTGGACTTCCTTGTGTGTCTCAGCTGGATAAGGCTGGTAGTTAAAGGAAGGATCTGATTTATGTTGGGAACTAGATTTTGTGTGGAGTCACTCAAGAAGAATAATGCAAAACCCTTCCTTCTTTTCACCCCCCACTGTGCTTTCTGTGAAGTTAAGAGCAATAAAACACTTTAAAGCTGTCCTTAGACACCCTCATTTGCCTCGCAAAGCTTTTATTAGTAAGTATTTGCTGGCTGATACTGTAGTTTTACAGGCTGTGTTCACTTTACCATTGTAGACTGAACAGCATCTTGCATGTATGATATATTGGCTTAATACTAGTCAGCCTGTCTCATGAGCTGAAGTGGTTTACTGTTTGATTTCATAGTTCATTAAAAGACTTGCATTTTTCTCCAGCAGCAGAGTAGCAAATGAAAATACCACTGGGCTGCAGATGCTATGCTTTTCGTGGTTTAGACCCAGTTGTAAACTCAGCACCACACAGCCATTCATTCATCCCTCCCCTTCCCCCTCTGGGTGGGATGGGGAAGAGAACCGAAAGAATGTAAACCTCACAGGTTGAAGATAAGAATAATTTAATAACTAAAGTAAAATATAGTGCGAGTAGAATACCAATAATAATAATGGGAAGCAACAAGAGAAAAAATGAAAGCATGAAATCTCAGAAAAAAACAAGTAATGCACAATACAATTGCTCACCAGCAAATAACTGATACCCAGCCTGACCTGAGCAGCGATCTGGGCCTTCCAGGTGACTTCCCCCAATTTATATATCAGGCATGACATGCTGTGGTATGGAACACCACTTTGGCTAGTTTGGGTCAGGTGTCCTGTCTCTGCTTCCTTCTGGCTTCTTGTGCACCTACTAACTGGCAGAGCATGAGACTGCGAAGTCTTTGCTTGAGGTAAGCATAACTGGGTAACAGCTAAAACATCGGTGTGTTATCAGTGTTGTTTTCAGACTGAAGCCGAAAGACAGCACTGCACCAGCTAACCGGGAAGGAGAAAAATAAGCCAGGATAATGCTGCTAAGTACTTCTAGCCTAACTGGCCATGCCTCTAGTAAGCAGTAAAATCATTAGCTGTGACAGCACCATTATTAATAATTCTCATTCATCTCCTGTTAGTGTTACTTGACTTCAGCTGCTTTTTCCTATGAATATTATTTAATACTATTTTAAATTATTCCCTAAAAAAGAAAAGGAAATGGATTTAATTCATCTTTTCATAAAAAAGCTCTGATGCTCTGTCTTCAAGTAATTATATACTCAAAATTTAGACAGAAAATAAAACTGAATTATTCACTTATTTCCAAAAAGCATTCTTATGCAAGGCTTGATTTACCTTGATTAACATAGCAATTTACCACACTTTTCAAAAAATGTTGCTAATATTTTGAGCTCAAAATAGATTTAAGATACCTTAGAATTTCCTACCTTATTCAATCAACACTGTTCAGACTTAAAGTGCTATTTAGCTTTTGCAGGTACAATAAGATTTCATTTTAAATAGGTTTTCTTAACAACTTAATCAGTGAAGTGATACACTGTTAAAGCTGTATTTATTTTTATTTGTTACTAATGCTTCCTTGGCTAACCCCCTTAAAATGCATTTTTGTCTAAGTTGTGTGATACTTATGAGATAAATGACCTTTCTTCCTTGGATGTGTTTAGGGACAAACTCAAATGGTGTAGGTGAAACATCAGCTTCATGTTAACTAAAAGTAGTCAATGAAAAAAACTGAAAATGCAAGTAACAATCTGAAGTAAGCATTTAGCTTTGGTTTTGAGTACAAGTGCTTTTCTTCTTTGAGAAAAATATCTGCTCAAATAGCTTCTGGAGATCATAAAAGTAAGTGTTGCTGGTATAAAATTATAGAATTACTAAATAGCAGAGGTTTTCTCTTTTTTTTTTTTCTTGTTTTTACCAATTCCACTTCTCCATATAATGCTTAGGAAACATTACTGGGAGCACGGATGCAGTGTTTGACAGGGACCATGACTGTAAGTAAATCCTGTTGCAGAGTGAGTCTTCAGTGTGATAACAGTTTGGGTTATTTCTTTCTCAAGTATGAGCAATCTCTGTGCCCATTTTCAAGAACAATCTGTTGACTGTCCTTGGAGGTTGTGTCTTTGAGTGGTGTTGGGTTGACTTTTTTTTTTCCCCTCCTGTTTTGGCCAAGTCAGATGTTCACTATGAGGTTTAACACACCTGAAGTCTTATTTCCCCAGTATTTATTTTTTTTTTTTTGTCTTCAGAGTATAGAAACATGTCTGAATTATACATACATACATACATACATATATATATATATATATATATAAAGAAACACAAATTATCATGACTTTTTGGCTGCTGGTTAGTCTTGATTAGTCTTAGTTAGTCTTAGTTACTGCCCTACAAATTAGTTACTCCGCTAATCTGCAGGTAGGTAGATTTGGTACAATAGGGGCTAGGTGTTTTTTAGGTCCCTATGCATTAGGTCTTTCCTTGTCATTGAATCATATCTGTACAAGCATGTGCAGCAGTAATGATTAGAAGCTAAAATAAGCCATTTGATCTCTTCACTTGCTTTCTTAGCATTGGTTTGTTTAATAGTTGCTACACTACAAGCTTCCATAGGGGCAAAAAGGTGAGATTGACACCAACAGCCTTGATTGTTTATGGGTACTAAGTTTTGAAATTGAGCCTGTTAGAAAGCTGGAAATAAGGAAGGAAACAGCAGATAGCACTTATCACTTACTGTGGTTTATAGCACTTACTTATCTTCTCTTTAGGGAAACATTTGACAATATGCTAATACAACAGGTTAATCTCGGAATAGTGTATCAGATTTTTGGGGAACATGCAGTGACAGCCAATAAAACAATTTCTGCAGGAATTAAAAACTGGTTTAAGATAGAACTTGAAGCACATGTCCTACATGGTTAGATGTAAAAGTAGGGATGAGGCCCTGAAACATGTAGATTTGCCATAGGAGATTTATTATGTTAGCAGTAGGTTAACTTCAGCTTTATTTTTTGTCAATATTTGCAGTGTTATGAACAGATTTTACAAAACAGAGCTCCAAGTTTGTTAATGCTGGATACAGAAGTGGTATTTAGTTCCTGTAATGCTTTTTAAGATTGATTAATTCTTTACAAAATGCAAGACCCAGCCTGGCAGAGGTGGCAGCTGAGAGCTTGCAGCAGTAGCAAGACCATGGTGCTCTGGTGAGATCTGAAAGAAGCTAGAAGGAAGCCAGCTTCCAACCAGGACATCATAGGAGAAAAATAAAATAGTGAACTTCCATAACTCTTACTGCTTAGGAAAGAAAACATGACAATGGAGATTCTCTAACGTGAATAGCTGCAATAGTAATAATGGTCAAATAGCTGAAAGTTATGGGCAATACAATGTTTCTTGTACATTTTTGGACTGTTTTTTGTTTCTTCTTGCTATTACACGTAGTTATGTTGTAAGTTCAGCTGGTAACTCGGAACCACGCAGCTGCTTGTGCACTCTCCTTGTTTTTTCCTGCCCCGTTTCTGAAGGGATAGGGAGGAGAATTGAAAGAATGTAACTTCCATGGTTTAAGATAAGAACAGTCCAGTAGCTAAGGTATAGCACAAATCAGTACTGCTACCGCCAATAATAATAATGATAAGAGAAATAACAAGGGGAGAGAATATGAAATGAAGAGGGGAAAAGGAAAACAATAATCACAAGTAATGCACATTACAATTGCTCACCAGCCAATGACTGATACCCAGCCTGACCTGAGCAGCGATCAGGGCCTTCCAGGTAACTCACCCCAGTTTATATACTGGGCATGGCGTGCTGTGGTATGGAATACCCCTTTGGCTAGTTTGGGTCAGATGTCCCTTCTCTGGTTCCTCCTGGCTTCTTGTGACCCTGCTCACTGGCAAAGCATGAAACTGAAAAAGTCCTTGCTTGAGCTAGGCACATCTGAGCAACAGCTAAAACATCGATGTGTTATCAGCGTTGTTCTCGGGCTAAAGTCAAAAACACAGCACTGCACCAGCTACTAGGAAGGAGAAAAATAAACTACTACTGCTGAACCCAGGGCACATATAATGAACTTGATTTTTTTTCAGAATAGACATAAAAATGTGCTTTGATAGTATCCAGAAATAGTACTGCCATTGATTGGCATATTTTAAAACTCTAGGTGGACTCAGATCCTGTGTTCATGTTTATCTTTCAATGGTCTGTATTGACATATGTACATTTTGGGCAGTGAATGAAGCGTGTTCTCATGGCACCTTTTAGTAGACTGCAAATGTCTTATGCAATTCCCAGTGGCTTCAGTGTATGCTGAGTCAGGCTCAAAGTGAATAAACTTAGAGAAAGATTTATAAAAGCACTCAAATCCACCTTTATGCATTAAAACAAACAAAAATAAGTATTCTTTTAAAAAGCTCTTTTTCTATATATTTCTGAATTAATTTTCTTGTTTAAGCCTCTTAAGTTTTTTGCTGGGTTTTTTCTTCATAGGTAAGCAGAATTTAGCATATATTTTTTAAGTTCTGTGTTAAGTGTCCTTCAAGAACTGCACCTTTGTCTTGTCTTCATTATATAGCATGCCACTTCTGCTTTAATTAATCTGATTTTATTATGGAATTGAATGCTGAAAAGCAGGTTTTTATGGTGCCATCCAGATTCATGAAACTGCATTTCGTAGTTCATTGTCAATATAGAAAACTTAAAGCTGTTCCTGGGGTTATTCTGTCTTTTTCATATGCTCTTAAAATAACCTCTTAAGTGCAAATAGACTTTCTTCTAGAGCTCAGTCTGAGCCACCTGCGTAGAAGTTAAAGGATATTTCCGTAGGTTCAAAGTCAGTTTCTGATAGACCGCAGCCAGACCTCATTTCTTATAATTTTTTTTTAACTTAATTTTTCCTGATGTTTCTCCATATCATGATTTTTCTCATTAACTCCACTCTTAATAGTACCACACCACCTGAGGTGTTTCGACCCTTCATTTCTACTTGGGCTGTGTATGCTGGTTCAGTGATGCACATTGATTCCTGCTCATCACTATCACAGTATTATGGCTTCCTAAACGAATCCCCTACTTTCCTAATGTGCCAAATTACTGAAACCAGTTTTGGCTGCCTTTTCACATTTCTTAATCTGATTGGTGACTCTTGAAACCTTACCTTGGCTTTGCAGAGCAGCAGATCTTGCTGCCTATTTTTTTTTCTTTTGTTTTTAGTTTTCTTTTATAGGCAAAGTAGACTGAAAGGAACCAACTCAGTTGCCTAGCAGGGACATCAGAGGAATACGCAGCGTGATAGCCAAGGCATCAACAGAAACTGGGCAGGTAGGGTGTGTGGTGAATGGGAAACGCTTCCGGAGTAGCAGCTGGAGAACACATGGGATATTTTAAAGCACTAGATGCCTGTTCTTAGGCTCCTGAATCACTCCTAGGAATTACTGCAGGGTTGGTTGGTTGTTTTTGGTTTTGGTTTTGTTTTTTTTCAATAGTACTCAGTCCAAAATATGCACTTATTGCACTTTACATTTATTTATTTATTTTTTAATTTTTTTTGTTTAGTGATTTTAATGGTCATAGTTGCAGTGCATTTTCTAATTGCAGTGTTTAAAATTGCCAAAATGTATCTGTGCATGTCAGGTCTTGAGAAATGTTTGAAATATGGCCAAAGAAATGAAGGCACAGGGTGTCTGCAAAGATCACATTAGTTCTAGTAAACATGGAAGATAACTTTTGAAAGCAGTAATTGTATATGAATATGCTGTGGCCCTGCACTGGAGGGGGAAGTTACTAAAATACACACACATACTCTTTAAGCCTTAGTTCTTTTGGTTTTTATTTTTTTCTTTCTTATGCTTACTTCAGCCTGAGGGGTAAAATAGCAATGAACAATTCTTGGAGAACTTCATTTTTCTGCCCTTTGTACTGCTGGACTATTTTAATTTCCTCATAGAATCGGAATATAGCCACTTTGAAATTCCAGGTTTAATTTTCTTGAAATTATAAAAGCTGCTTTTTTTGTTTTTGTAAAACCAGGCTTTTGGAGGATCTCTTCTCAACTCCCCCCCCTCTCCCCCCATGGAAGATCTTCATCTTGAAGGGGAGGGTGGGGGAATGAATATCCAATTGTATTAATGCTGGAAAGAAAGTGAGGCTGAAGTATAACTTTCTTTCAGTGAAGCAATGAAAATGAGAAGGGATGCTTAAAAAGTGCTAATGTAGAACTCAATTATGAAGAAGCTGCAGAACTCAAAGAGCACCCAGAAAATTGCCACTTGTTCATATTGTGGTGAAACACATCTGGTCCTATTGGATAAAATTTTTTCATGATCTGAAGTCTCTTCTCCCCCTCCCTCCCCAACTATTGCATATCCTTGACTCAGACCCGCAGCTGCACTGATATTTGGGTTTCGATGTACAGGAGTACGCATCACCATGGCAAACATGTTTTAAATGATGGTTAAAAGGGGAAGGGTGGAAGCTGGTATACCTCAGGAATAAAAGGAAAATAAATGGGAAAAGATTCCTTGAAGAGTCTGACGCATAGTGTCTTCCTTGCTCAAGGCTTTGTTTAAGAGCACCATCTACCCTTACATATTTTCATTTGCACTCCTCAATGGAGAGATTACACCAAAAAAGTGAAGTTTTATGCTGCTTTTAATATGTCCTATGTCAGTGAAGCATCATTTATTTGTTGGAAGAAGCCCAGTAACAATGGCAATTAGCTGATAGCTCTATACTAAGCATTTTCACATCTTAGTTTGAAATAAAACATCATTTGAAAAAGATAGAGCAAATAATAATAACTCTATATGTGTTCAAGGCATAGTCTCGAGATCAGAGCTCTTGTCCTTTGTTTTTTGTTATGGTTCCAGGCAAAGGCATCTGAGGAGATTTGGCTAATTTAATGAATGTGGTGTTACCTCACACTTGTCCCATTTAGGAAATAGATGAAGAGTGGTTTGCTGGTGGCTCTATCGTTAATGACAAACATTAGCCCACAGAAGAAAGAAACATTGAATTATTAACTGCCTGATCAGCATTTCAGCTGGGAATTTCACTGGGTCATGAATGCCACCAGGTTGTCAGGGAAACAGGAATAACTTAACCAACTGCTTCGGGTTGTTGTAAGAGGAAATCTTTTTACCTACTTTTGGTGGCTAATAGCTGAGCTGGATTTACAAATGTTTGCCAAAATGGAAAACAAAGTAATGCTTTTGATTCAATGCAGACAACTTGGACAATTGAGGTTTTAATTTACAGTCTTGATAATTTGGAATTTCTATTTTGATAATTTAGAATTTCTGTTTTGATACATGAGGAACTCCTTGGGTTTACATCATTCTCCCCTTCCCTCATCTTTCTCTGTTCTAACTATTCATTAATACCATGTATGAAGATCTCCTGATACTTTGGCAGTTTTCAAGAAATTAAATAGTGTTCTGAAGCTCACTTCAGTTTTTAGTGATGAGCCAAAATTCCAAGTGGTTCAAGTGCCATCATTTCTGCTTAGTGTTCCATTTGAGGCTGGCCTCTTTGCCAGCCATGTGTCCTTTCAGAACAGCAATGGGTACTTTCAATGGGTGAGGCAGTTTCCTTTCATTCTGGACCATCAGAGACGATAATCAGTATTCACCAAATATTTAAAAATCTATTATTCAACAACTGATTTCTTGATGTTTTTGTGCTAAATAGGAGCAATCATGAGCAATCATGCCCCTGAACATTTACTGAGAAGATAGATATTATTCTTAAGTCTCAGAGTGGTCTAGACTTCCTGGGACAATCTGCAATAAGAACAACTGATGGGAAACTTGGAATCAAAAGGCGTGCGATAATATTTGACCAGCAAAATATCAAAGATCAGGCTGTAAAGTATTAGCCATCAAAAAATGAACTTCATCTCTTTTCTTGCTTAAATGTAGGAACAATTTTTCTTTCACTTGGGCTAGCAAGATTTAAAAAAAAACCCAAACTAACAAAAAACCCCCAAACTAACAAAAAAAAACCCACAAAACAAAAAAACCAAACATCTCCAACTCTGTAAAATAAGCTCTTTACATTGACTGTTAGGAAAACAGGGAAGTGAAACTATACCCCATAGTATTCAGGTTCATCAAATCCATTTCTTCTCTGTTTCAAAGTAGGTTGGTTTTGGGTGGCTTTTTTTTTTTATTTTTTTATTTTTATTTTTATTTTAACTGCAAATGAGTGCATTATAAAGATTTGCTTCTGAAGGAGAAAAAAGCTTTCATTCTTTTCCTTCTCATATTCTCTCTGTTATCCAGTTATAGTTTGGAAGCACAAGCATTTTGCTAAATTCATTTCATCAACTATCAAAGTGCATTCAAATTGTCAAGGTCTCATTTCCCTAGAATACGGTATTGAAGTGAGAACACTGATCTGCTGGCATTTCATGGATAGCTTGAAAATATTGAGCTAAGAAACTGCAGATGAAATTACTCATAGTTTCTGCTTGTAGGTAATTATCAATTTTACCCTCCTACCACATATTAAAGTATTATTTCCCTGCAGTTTGATTGTTTTTCCTCTTACCGTGTAGTCAAAAGCTTCAATTTGTTATTCTCTATAGTGATCACTTAAACTTGGACTACTGAAGGTTTAACAGCAAAAGAGCTGCTTTAATATCAAATGTAGCTTGAGAAAGTTACAAAAGGCTTGCATACAAGAGACTAGAAGAATGCAAACTTATTTATTAGTGAATGTTAATGAGAGCTGTTATAGTAAATGAAGAACAGATTATCAAATGAGGTTTTTTTTCCCTTAATTGTACTATCACTGAAGTACATGCTACTCATACCAGCCTGTAACTCTGACCTCTGCAGCAAAGT
>JBCJKH010035148.1:0-29913 GCA_039877255.1 Loriculus beryllinus
GTTGAGGACACCAGAACTGCACACAATGCTCCAGGTGAGGTCTCCCGAGAGCAGAGTAGAGGGGCAGGATCACCTCCTTCCACCTTCTGGTCACGCTCCTTTTGATGCAGCCCAAGATATGGTTGGCTTTCTGGGTTGCGAGCACACACTGAAGCTGAATCATGTTCACTTTCTCATCAACCAAGACCCCCAAGTCCTTCTCCGCAGGGCTGCCCTGAATCTCTTCTATGCCTAGCTTGTAGCTATGCCTGGGATCGCCCCGATCCAGGTGTATGTCACCAGGTGACCCCGGTGTCCATGTCACCGACAAGGATGTTGAACAAGACTGGTGACATATACACACCTAAAGAAGCAAGCCCCAAAAAATCTCTTTAGGCAAAAAAAAAAAAGGAAATATCAGAATCTATAATGGCCCTTCATTCCCAAGGATTTCTTCTGCAAATTTGGAATGAAACCTTCACAACACACAGAAAGAGATTAATTTCCACATGAGATTTTCATATTACTTCAGGTGGTCATTTACCAGCAAAGACTTCAAGAATTGAAAAAGCACCAAATAAGGCAGAAAAGAAATAAAAATGGCTCCTCCACTTAAATTTCCCATATAATTTTTTTTTTAAAGGAGGTCAAGAGTGAACCCAAAGGGAGTTCATAACAAAAACACAAATATATTCTGAGGTTTGTGATTTAAACACCATAACACTAGATTGTGATCTTAGTTATAGCAGATAAATCTGAAGTAAATCCATTGACATCAAATCAAAACCAGAGTCATTGAAGTCAGTTACTCCAGATAGAGAGCGCCAAGGCAGAGATTTGAATTTGGACCATGCTGTTTAGATAAGGTCAATGTATATTAAGGGAAATAGAAACCAAGACATCAGAGTGCAGAGAAACGGAGCTGATAAATAGAATGAAAGAGTTTATACATGAGGAGAGAATTACTTAATCTTGGAAGAATAATAAAGATGATTAAGAGGTGACATTACTGAGGTATTTAAGCAAGCTGAAGATTATTATAAAATTAAGCTTGATGATCTATTTGAGTTTGTTGAAGAGACAAGAAGTGGAGGATTTAGGTTTAAGTAAAGTGGGAATATATGTAAGAAGAATTTAAGGAAGTACTATTTTACAGAGACTGATAAAAAGATGGAAAGTATTTCAAATCCAAATGTTTGAGACATGCTGCATTAATATTTAAGCAAATACAGTAGGACTATCGTCAACCTAATACATTTAGGTGGTTTTCTACTTGGAAATAATCATTTTAAGAGACCTAATTCTTACTAAGTTTTTACCCTGAATATCTAGATCAAATCAAAGATACAAAACTTAAAGCTGTACAGATTTTTCAGCAATGTCAGTTTCTGCCAGGTGCAGATCTAGCCTCGTGTTTTTCTTTCACTTGGCAAGACTGACAGACTCTCAGGACTCCAGAGCTTGGTTGCATGCATCAGCAAGGGTGGCAGGAGGAAGCTTATACTTCTGTTGTCCATACATAACCTGTTTGGTGGGTAATTAAAGGATTTTTATCTCCAGCACAGTCAATCTGGCACCTTTCAATGACTCAAACTGACAGCAGCAGAAGACAAAAAAGAAAGAATGGTCTTTATTGTTATTGGAAGATTAAAAAAAAGTATGTAGAAAAGATAAATAACTCTTGTGAACAGTGTATTATTTTTTTTATGTATCTCTGAATCACTATTGAAGAAGATAAAGCTCAGCCTAATGCCTTACTTCTAAACATCTTTATGTATATAATCTTCTGCCTTCCTCAATATGTACAGGCCTGATACAACTCGGCATAAGTATATTTTTCATAAAATAAATTGACAAGTGAGTCTACTCAGTGTTGTGCATCTGTGCAAATCAAAAGATAAATCTGTAAAAGATCAAATAAGGAAATAATCCAAAGGTTTATTTCCATAGTCCCACTTTACATTTTTGTCCTCTCCCTTTACTTTCCCAACCCAACAAGCCTTAAAAATGAGTGTAATCAAGAGAAAGTTTACAGTCACTGTAAAGAATGGCAATAGCAGAGATTGTTAATATTTTCTCTTTTTTCCAGATTATATTATATTATATTATATTATATTATATTATATTATAATATTATATTATTATATTATATTAAAGACTCTGAGGAAGTCTCATGTCAGTCATATGTAAAATCTCAACCCAACTCAGTTCCTTAAAGTTCACCTTTTAACTCAGACTTCAGAGCTCCAGTGTTATGTGAATACGCCTCACACACGATATTGAAAAAGTTTTGTCAAGAGGACTTCATGAAGGGATGCTTTTTTGGTCACGAAATGTGCCATTCAGATGAGAAGTTTGAGGCTGAATTTCCTCAGGACACAAATGCTCCAGACTCCGTTGCTCATCAGCAAGAACTCTAACCCCTATAAGCTATCAACACTCCCAAACTGGTTTGTAAAGATGACAACAAACCTGTCATTCACAAAGAAGGGAAGGGCAAGGAAAAAGCACTGTTCCACGAATCCCAGTCTCTCTGAGGAGGAACTTGCAATGTGAGTAGCAAAACTGAGGAGATAGGTGGGATTTCAGATGGTCTGCCACCACTTCTTCCTTTGTGAATCTATGTTGTTGGATATTTTCTCTTACCCCATTCAGGGCTGAGTCCATCCTATTTTATTTAAGCAATTAACTGAAAGTTGGAACCAAAGTCACTATAAATTTCTTATATAACTGAAGAAGAAAGCTGGCTGTCTTCATAAGGAAATTCAACTTTCAATCAACTGCAAGGTAAATTGCCTTTTACACTTGTATCTGTCTTTTCCATGACTACAGTGGTTGCACTTCTAAATCAAATATCTCAGTTATGTTTCTAGTTAAACCACTTAGAGTGTAAGTGATTGTGAAGTCCAGTCCTGAAGTACCTGAGTCTTTTCAAAAGCTGCATGTATTGTGAATTTGTTTGTGAATTTGACTCCTGGAACCTGCCACACAAAGTTAGGTGAAAAATCTTGCTAAGTACCTTTGTAAATCTTTCCCAGGGTCACAGAAGTTGTTAATTGAACTCATTTCACTCATAATTTAGGTTATTGTGCTAACCACAGTAAGATCTTTCCCTGTTTTTAGTCTTGTCTCCTTGAAGAAAGAAGACTAATGGGATTACATGTGCAGGCTGGCTGGCTGTCCACAGCTTTGAATAGTTTTTTTCCTGAATAAATCTATTGACCAATTTCAATCACATACAAAATCATTAAGATGTTTAAGTTCCAACATACTCATGAAAATCATTAGGTAGAGGAATGCAAAACTGATGTCTCCAGTGAAGAAAAAATAGGAAAATATAGTTCATTGTCCACTCTGGCAACAGCCAACTGGCTGATCAAACACAGGTTGTGATGGTTTTTGCTCAAGAAAGATAAAATAAAGGAGAAGGATTGGGAGAGTATGCCAAGCAAGATGAGGGTGAAAAAATACTTTTATCTTCCTGCTTATTGAAATACAGACTGAACTTGTTCCATTAGTGGAACAACTTATTTTTCAACAAGAATGTGGTAGGTATGATTGTTTCTCCCATCTTTTTTTTTTTTTGTCTCACTAGCATGCAAAAGGTAAATACATGAGGAAGTTAATTGCCAAAAAAGAAAAGAAAAAGATTATTTGTTTTGCTCGGTTGAAAATATTTTGGGGATTACACTTTATTACAAGGCACCAAATATCTATTTCTTTGTGCATACCTCCATTTCTGCATACACAAGTGACAAATGGAAAAGCCTATTTCTTTGTAATCTGCAGTTAGGAAAATGGCAGAAGTGGCTTTAGGGACATACTTAATGGATAAAAAATGCTATTGTCATTTGTGGCAAAATGCAGAACTAGTACGAACTCATTTGACCAATTCACACTTGTTTATTCACACTTGTTTGATGTATTTCAAAAGCATAATGCTATGCTAGATCAGCTATCATCTGTCTCCCTATAGCCATCATCAGCCCAGGATAAACACCATACTATATGCTCTGATTAATTTGATACAAGTAGTATCAAGTTCTCATACCTCAGCCAGATCACGTTTTGTGTAGAGGATGATCCAGTTGTGCACAATCTGGTATTAACGAGGACGACCAAGGACTAAACTACAGCTTCCTTCTCTGTTTAAGACATAAATGGTAGCCAAGTGCAAGTTACTGGCTATAGGTTTCCTCTGATGCTGTCCAGTTCTGCATATTCAGTCCAAGTACAAGAGCATTTTAGCACTATAACCATATGAATCTCACTTTCTGTTACGCTATCCCAAATATTGCACTGAGCCTGCTTTACTCCCAGATGATTATACATAATGGGCAATGTCTGTTTGGAAGTGTGCTGCAGGGATTGTGAGCAAATGAGCTGTCTCAAACTTACAATGTGGGACTGCTCTACCGTTAACAGAATCTTCTGACATTATTTCAAGCAGTGAGATTATTAAGTGTCATACAGCTAAATAGGAGAGGTCATTCAATGGAAATATCAGCAAACTCAGTCATACATAAAACACAGTAGCAAGTGCTCTATGTGACATTAGCCCATTTCTGCCATAAATCTATAGAAGATCTGTTTTAAACTGGCATGTGAAATAATATAATTTTATTTGTGGCATTGTAAAACAATGCCAGCTCTGTGCATAACAGACTTCTCCTGCAGTGGAAAAGTCTCCAGGCTTGGGCCCTTGTCTTGCTGCAAGAAAGAAGGAAGAAGGCATTTTAGGAATGCAAATGAAATGCAACTGTATAGTTAAAAGAATTATGGTTACTAGACAGCTGGCAAGAGGTAGATTTTAAGAATATTCATATTAAACAGCTGATCACAAATAAGGTTAGCACATTTTTCTAGATCTGATCAAATGGTCTCAAATTATGTGTATATATACGTAAGTAATAGAAATAATTTCATGGAAAGCAGAAGACACCGTAAACCCAAAATATCAAACCTGATACCTAATCTCTTCTCCCTGAACTTCAAAGAAGCAGCTTGAGACCTTGGTGAAGCCTGATCTCAATTTATGAAATAGGTATTGTGTTTGAAGTAATGGGGAAGAAATACTCTGAAATTAATTTAACCCACTTGGATCATGTTGGATAACAACATAACTAGACAAGGTTGTGTCTCCAACTCAAGAAGAGAGCAACCCTTTCAATCTGGCCACTCAGTGAAGGACAAAAAAAAAAAGCAGAGACCAACACAGAGTGAAATAGGATATTGTAGACGTAATACTGGATTATAGCTTCAGTGCTTGAATTACTCCTGGCTTGCTGTTGCTTCACATTTGGCTTCCCATTTCATACGCATCTTTTCCCACTCCTTTGTACAGTTTCTAGTACAATGAAGCCTACAGATGTTACTATAATCAAGTGATAACAACAGTGGCATGGGATAGCCTGTCAAAATTAGAAGTGTGTGCAGGAGGAAATAAAATCTTGTGCTCTGTGATAGTCTGATCCACCATGAAAGTGTTGCATTAAATTAAACTGTATTAGTCATTTGGAAGACTGAAAAGGAGATAGTGCTATTGTTAAACAGTGTTGGCACAAATAGTTCAGTAAAATTCTTTTTACCTGGAACAAAATGGTTAATTCCTGCATGCCCAGCCTCACCTGTAAACAACAGTTGGTGTGAGACTTGCTGGTGAACTGAAAGCACTTCATCTTTTAACCTGATCAGGAGGTTCTACCATTAAAAGGATACAACAGAGCTGAATATTATTTGCAAGTATTGCTTTGGAAACTGAGATGACAGGATGACTTTGTGATGAAGGGAAAGAATTATTTCTATAAGTTCCATAAATTCAGTTCCAACCTAGTCCATCAATGCCCATGTGACTTCATGAACATTTAAGCTGAGGTTCTCAGCAGAGGTGCAAAAGTTTCCCTACGAAAGGTGATGAGGCCAGAGGTGTATTATAGGTCCAGAGAGGTGTTAGACTCATGCAGAAAGGCTATCCTTTAAACATTATGGTCTGAATGACCTTGATGTTTTCAGATCTCATCAAATCTCAGTAGAGAAACTGAAAGGATGCACCAAGGAAAGATCTCTTCATAGCTGCTTTTTTCCTCCATGCTTTCCTATGCTTTCATTACTGCCCCTGCCAGAGACAAGATACTTAAAAGGTTGTTCTGATGAGGAATGGCTGCTTTTCTGTTATAGCTACGTTTTGATACAGACGATTCAGTGTGAGTCTCAGATTCAGATCTCTGCAGGTCTCGGTTTCTCCCATCCACCCTTTGCTTTTCCTGACTAATCTGTTTGGAAGCTTGAATCTCGGCCCCACTGGTTTATGGGATTTTTGCCATTAGCTTTGCTGAGCAAAGATTTTCTCTTATAGTCTTTGAGCACAGAACTGCCTCCTATTATGTGTGTGCTGTGTCTAGCTCACTGGGGTGCTGAAGTCGGTTGGGACTGCCAGATGCTACTGTAATGCAAGTAAATGTTAGTGTATACATGGAGGAAGAAGAGAGATTGCACAGGTTTTCTTTTAACCACTGTATAAAAATTATCTCAAACTTGAAGGACTTCAAGATATTACATTTAAAACAGCTTTTTTTATTATTTTTTTGCAGGATCTCCAGCATTTTTCGTGTGCAGACTGATGGCTAACAGCTCTTCACAGTATTTACAGGAAAAATACATAGTGCTAAATAATTGCCACATGCTGTGGGAGGAACTTCTGATTTTAATAAAACCAATCTGGTCTGGATCAATAATAAGGGGGCATCATTTCTTCAAATGGGAAGCCAGCTCTTTGAAAGGAATCTTACAGTCTACACTGATCTCAGATCAGGGTCTGCAGGGTAAACAGAAGACAGAGGACTGGCCATTTTTATGAATAAAGAGTATTGTCCTCATCTGAAGGGAAATTTTGGCAAAGAGATTTTACTGGGAGAAAGAAGGTTATGGTGCACAAGACAAAGTGCCCTGGAGTACGTGAGGCTAATTGCTGACCTCCTTTTCTTTTTCTTTATTTACTGGATGATTAGCTCTTGCATTAGGTCTTTGCTTTTTCAGGGAATGAATCTTCTCAGTTGCAAGGCAGGGAGCAATAACTGAGCAGAATTGCTGCCCACATCACAATTGCTTTTAGTACTGTCAACCCATATTTCATACATTACCACCTCTATTCACTGCTGGCAGCCCATCTCTCTGGTTTGCATGTGTGTGGGTTGCCCAATGCAGTTGAGTCAAGCCTTACTGATATCCAGGGGAGTTTGTCTGCACAAAGTGTTCCGTCACACCCGGAGGACCAAGCAGCAGGCCTGAGGTTTCACTATTTCTCCTCTTTGCTACATCTCTATCTTGCTGCTTGATCAGCAATCCAGTCTCTACTGTTGCTGCAGACACTGAGTCGGTATTCTCCACCCTGCATTTCTCACCAAGATACAATCGATCTAATCTTACTGTCCATTGTTTCTGTAATTAATGCATTGGTGCGTGACAAATTGCTAAACAGAGGAAAAACAGAGAGTTGTCTTTGGATTGTATGGATATCAAACAGAAACTGCAGGGAGGAGAAGAAAAAGACAGCAGGTGTCCAAGCAAACCAATTGTTGTCAGTGGACTCAAGGATGACATTTGAAGGGTAAGCACCAAAAGCAGATCATTTTAGGCAGCTGTACAGTCAGACAGTTACATTTGCTGCAAACAAACTGGCTTGCAACTAGAAGCACATTTCCTTGTTGAAGATCATTTTTCTAAATATTACAGGTGAACCAAATCCCATGGATTTTCTTCAGTTTTATAATAAACAATAACAGTAAGGGCATATGTAGTGCCTTCATCCCACTGGTCTTAGCCTGTTCTATAAACTTTAAGCATCTTTCTTTTACAGCTGAGAAAGAGCAGAGAAGAGATTTACTCAAGGTAACAATGTAAATGAACAATAAACTGAAGAATAGGCCTAGGTCTCCAGAATTCATCTCTACCTTCATACCAATAGATCTCAGTTGTACATCTGGGAGGCACTAGCTGAGTTCATTTTGTGTAAAATGCATGTGAACAGAAACTTAGACTGCAAAAAAACCCCAACAATTTTGCTTTCATTAACATGGATGTTTGGGGGCAGCTTTTTTGCAATTCTAAATGTGTATGTTTTGAATACTTCCTTAGTTGTGCATTACTATACATCTCAAGCAGCAGGTTGTATAAAAGGATACAATATTTTTCAAGTTTCTGCTATGAATGTGACCACCAGGAAGATGAAAATTTCCACGGTGTTGGAAAAACAAAAAAAACAAGACATATAGCCAACCATAATAATTACTTTTTGGCAAAGTGCTCGGTGGAAAATTTCCCATTGTCATTGTACAAACAATGCACGTTCTCCCATGAAACAGTGTCAGAGTGTTTCTCATAAACATATGCACCATTTCCTCCTCAGAAAGGTCAAGTAAAATAGCATCTATCAAGAGGAGCGTTTAGAAGCAACCCACCTGTTATTGCCAGCCAGCAGCAACTCTCAGAAATGATGCGAGTGTATCTTAGCAAAAGACAACTGGGTCTCTGTCTGCAGCGGATTTTTATGGCCCAAGAACACACTGGTTGAAATTCACAATCCATTACTTTAAACTAGCTTTGTGAGGCCCATTAAAGTGCTTAAAGATAAATCATTGAGGTTTGGATTAGATGCCTCAATGGGAGTATTGAAAAGATATGTGCTAGTGCATCAATGGAAGAAGTCTTTTGAGACTTCCTACAAGATACATCCACTTAGAGGCCTTCTTTTTTGAAACAGGAGTTACAACAATCAACAGACATCTTTCTAACAAGAATAGCGTAGCTCAGCTGAAGGTTGCGTGCTTAAAGCAGAAAAGACTGAACAAAATTCTTCAGTCCATGTTATGCAGGACAGCAGACAATACTGTCTTAATGATCACTTCGTCTTGATTAATCACAGATCTATACTACACCTTACAGACCATGATCTGTACATCCCTGATGATCCATAAATGAGATCTACAGATATGTAAAAGATCATGGTAAAAAGCAAGTTAATTTTCACTCTACAGCATATCGTGGTTGGGCAGTTTCTAAAGGAGAGAAGAGCACATTACCAGCAGAAAAATAGTTATGGGTCTACCAACAATGAGAGGTAAGAGATTAGCTACTGAGAGCTTACAAATAATCACTCCAAGGTAAAAACAAATAAATAAATAAATAATAACAAACCAACTTTGCTCTTTCAGTTGGTTGTGACCTTGGCATTTAAAAATTAGAATTGAGTAATTACCAAAGTATCTTCCAGGAAAATTAGCCCCTCAAATTTCATTCCAATTTTCAGTCTCCCCCACTATTTTAAAGCACTGTGCATATATATGTATTTTCATATTTATGTATATAGATCGTTTGAATAAGGTATCCTTTAGGAGCCTGCATTCAGGGGTTCAGAGGAGAACACATCAGGGTAAGTATTGAACAAATAGGAGTGAAAGGTTTCTGAGTGACTATAATGCATATGACAAATGGAAAGGGCCTCTGAAATCTGAAGTCTCACAGAAGAGAAGTTTAATATGCGGGTCATCAGGGAGCGGAGGAAGAATTGGACAACTTGAAGGGCAAATCATGCTAGAATTCTGTGCAAGCCACTGAGCACAAATGACAAATACACCCAGAGACAACACTCATGTGCACGAATACGCCGTATAATCCCAGACACTGTAAGAAACATGTAAACATTCAAGCTTGCATTTGCATACATTCTGAAAATGCTAGAGGACGTTTTTGCAAGCTATTATTTAATTTATTCACAAGGTCGATTTGGAAACAGTGTTCAAATGTTTTGGAAATACGTCAAGAACATCGTTTTATTTCATGGTATTGTGGTAGCATCTCATTATATTAGTCTAATATGAATGCAGCACAATGAAAAAGCTATTGTGATGGTATTGTACTAGGCTAAATAGATAGAATGTTATTACAGTACTGTAAAAGGAAAGATTTATAGGTTACCATTTGCATTTATGAGTAAGAACAGCACATGCAGCCACATACTTGGCTATTTGGACTCCCAAAGAAACTAAACCTTTTGTTATATTCAGAGTAATCAGACATTTGAGTAGTGAACGACCCTGCTATTGCTGGAAAAAAGCAGCAGCAAGGGAGAATAGGTGTTGACTCTGCTTCTGGAACAGTTTCTTCTGCCACACTCCCCAGAGGCTTTATCCCCTTTCAACAAGAACATCAGGATCCCAGACAGAATAGGATCCAATTGCACATCAAAGCAGCCTTTTTTTTTTTTCAGGATGGACAACTAAGGGGCACAATTTTAATTTCTACAGAAATGCAGCCAGCAGGGAAACAAAACTACCTTGTATGAGCTGAGGAATGTCTTTGCCTTCTCCAGGATATTTTCCACTGTGATTAGAGACAGAGGTGATGGAGGAGAGCTGAGGGGATTTCTCTGTTTCCTTGCTAAAAACATTTTGCCAACTACAAGAGGTTTTCTGTAGGGCATCCCTTATTCCTTTTTTCTCCCTTGCTGAGTTTGGATTGATAAGATATAAGAGGTTTCTATTTAAAGGAGAAAATCCCTGTTTGCTTTTAACTTAGGTGAATAAATACGATCTGGAGAGGAAAAAATCCTGAGCACCAGATCCTCAGTGTTGTAATCACCATAGGTGTGTTGACTAGAATGAAAATACACTGATTTGTGTCAGTGAAGGCTCTGGCCCTATAACACGAATACACGTTTGTAAGACATTTTGTTGAACATTTCTCCATGCTTTGACTGTTGCTGCTGTCTCTTGAAAGAATACACATTTTAGTGACAACTGATTCTGACAGAAAATCTAATATAATAATGAGAATTCTTAAAAACAGCAAATAGCACTCAGCTGGCAACAAGGGTTTGATGGAGAGCCTGTGGAAATCAGTGGGGATCCTCCTAAGTCTTCTCACAGGTTTGGATTATTCCTAAAAATAAACGTTAACAAGTGTCTGAAGGAACACTTTTAGTTTAGTGTGAGGTGTCCTTGCCCATGGCAGGGGGGTTGGAAGTAGATGATCATAAGGTCCTTTCCAACCGTAACTATTCTATGATTCTATGATTCTATGAAACAGGTGCTTCATTCTCAGTGAACACTGCAAAATGAGATGTTATTTCCTTAGGCCCTATGGAAAATCCCAAATAAGATCACAAATGCAGAAGACTTTCTCATATAAGTGAATTACAGAGATAGGTTTTTACCATGAAATTTGCAAGACAGTCTGAACTGATCCTGGGTGCTTTCAAGGATCTTCATGTTCACTTTGGCAACACATGCATCAATAAGATGTCAGTTTGGAAGAATAGCTTTTCAATCTCACTTTATGGAACAGATATCTTTGTCTAACAAGGGACACCAGCCTGTGAAGTGCTAGATGCTTTCTGCCAGGCGCTAAATGTCTTCATTACTGCCGAAAGTACTCCACATCCTGCCAAAGCTGGTCAGCAAGGCAGGATGACAGTGTTTGGAGAAAACACTCCTCTTCACAGAAGAGTAGTTGACAGCCCGTGCTTCTCCATACCAGCAGCGAGCTCACAAATACACTGGCCTGTGTTAGTAAAGACTAAAATGAATTAATAATGTTTTGTGAGATTTGCATTTATTTTCCTTTTCCATCTTTCAGTGATGTAAACAACTTGCTTCAGACTTCTCCATAGAAGAGAGTACACCTCCTTTATTCATGCCAGCCCAGTTGCATGCCACTTCTGACCCCCTAGGAAGAAAGAAGGACCAGCAGTCCCATTGCTGTTCTTCCTTAGAATATGCCACATGGTATGGGAGGCACTAACACGGCAGTCATGCACCACCTCGCTTACTTTATTCTATGGAGTTTGATTCCATCCTTATTTGCTTGCCATCTTACTTGCTACAGAAGCAAAATAAAAGCAAAAACCAGAAATGTTTTCAGGAATTTTGAAGAAGGTATCAGGCAAGCTGCTAGCATGCTGCAGTCTGAGGAGCACTGTATCATAAACCTTTCAGCAGAAATGAAATCTCTTAAAGTACTGTCTCAAACTCATTGATATCAAAGTCAAGGCATGTTCTCTCTTCATCACTCTGCCAGGGTTACCTCCTAGCTACCTTAAAAAATGTTATTAAACCTCTTCAGGAATAAAATCTCTTGAGGAAACCATGATACAGTAATAAAATAATAAAATAATTGCTAGATCTAAAAAAAAAAAAAAAAAAGGAAAAAATTGAAGGTTTAGCCCATGAAATCTGCATTGTAAAAAAGCAGACAAGCCAGAGTCTTTTGGATGCTTAAGAGAAATTTTATCAAACCTGTTGATTTTAAGTAAAGAGTATGCAGATATTATTGGAAGTAGCAATATATAACTGATAAACAGATGGATAGGTAGAGAAGCAAACAGACGTTTATTGATTAAAAAAAAAATAAAACACAACATGAAGAACTGAGAAAGGCCTTTTTCTTTTATATATGCATATAAATATCAGTCTTTGAGATGCCGGATCCTGTGGGATGCATGAGGAGTGCTCTAGTTTTAGCAAAATTGTAGTATCAATAAGCAAATGAATTATTGCAAATAAATAGTTCGTTTTAGAGTTAGAAAATAACATTACTGACCTGCCTGTAGTTATAAGAAACTACTGCTCAGAAATACCAATTAATTCTAATCAATGTCTTAAGTGATTATTTAAGACCAATTTAATCACATTGAAACTATTCAAATTAAATATATGGGGGTTTATTACCATAACATATTCCTCCTCAACTTTAGGTAGAATCAAACAGAATTAACCCCTGATTTAGCTACCCACATCTTATTTGTGTTAAAACTTGTTGCTGACTACTGAATTACGGATTGTTCTGAGGTTAATGATGAAGTTTAAACAGATGTTATATTTTCCTGGAGAATTCCCATCCATTTCCTACCTAAATATCTACTAGAGTGAGTTTTGCACATAGCCCAGATGCTTGCAGTCAAAACGTATTCGAATGATGAGTTTCAGGTGCTTCACGGCCTTTGCCATACAAGTCACTGTCTTAAAAATGCAACTGTTAGGTGCTTAGTCCCAGAAGCATAATCCATGCTCTGGATTACAAGTAAAGAAATATGCCTATGATTTCACCAAAAATAAACCCACCTTCAGTTCAGCAAACAGCAGAAAATTAGAAACTGCACTGATTGTTGATTGGTACTGGCTTCTGTGGCACTTCCCTCATCATCTCAAATTTTTTGGCCCACATTCCATGACGTTTCTCTCATTGACCATACAGGGAAATTAAACAAATAATTTTGGTCCTACAAATCACCCACTAAGGCCAGGTAGTTAATTTTTGCTTTAGTAGGTATGTGAAAATAAAGTATTTATACATTGTCTTACTTCCACAATGTAGAAATAAGTCCACTGACTTACAAAAGCGCACATATACTTAAAGCTAGGTATCTAGTTAAAGGTCTACATGATTCAGTACCTTTATGCCAAAGCAGAAAAATAATAACTGATTTTCTCTTTCATACTGTCATCTCCCAGCTGAATTCAGCTTCTAGAAGCTTATGACATTTTTGTTTGATTCTTCTCAGTAGGTCATGCCTTCAAAGAATAATCATGCTACACAATTGCAAATAGAAATATTTATGAAAGCCAATGTTTGGATCTCTAAATATTGGTGTACTGATGGATTTTCACATTCTACAAGAACATAAAATAGGAAGTCATTTATTGTTCTATACAGAGCCTGTGACAGACTTTTGACTGGAAAACTGGAGACCATAAAATATCAAATGATCATATCTTTGAGTCTTGCCATCATGTTTGAAAGGAAATGTTTTGGTTTATTAAGCATTCCGCAGGTTAAAAACAAATTATCTCCATTTGTGTTTATCTGCACATCTAAAGAGCTATCAAGCTCACAAACCTCTTCTGGACTATTAGAACCATCCAGCACCAATTTTAAGAGTTCTCAAGGAGCTTGCAAGCAAGTAGCACCCAAAACCAGGGGCAGACATTCAGAGAGCTCCACCTCCAGCACATTGAGTTTATTTCAGGTCACAAACAAGAACCAATCCCTTCTGAAAAATCTGTGCTTCATTATGAATCCTGAGTACTATTAAAAATCTGGTGCTCATTGAAGGTGCTGAGTACTTGAAAACTTAGTGCTAGGTTGGAAAATTGTTTGTATGCCAGAAAAACCTTTTGAGTTAGAAATGTGTTTTTAAAGGAATTTCAAGGTGCATATCCAGCTACCTATCCAGCTACCAGAATATCTTCTAAGAATGTTTACATCACTGGAGTAGGGATAACAAGTGAGGGACTTTGTTGTAGGGTGACATCATTAAATATCACATACTCATTTGTATCATAGAGAAACAAAAATGTGAGCAAGTTTATCATGAAGAGTTTAAAACAAAGCATTTTCTGTCCAATTGTTAATAATTATTCTGAAAATAAAATATAATTTAGGCCTGGGTTTTTTGACTAAGCTAGCTGGATTAATTGCTGACATGAAAAAGTGATAGAATTTTGAGAAGCCAAGACTCCAGGTTAAGAGCCTTACATTTTAAAGCTACTAGCACAAAAAGCTTTTGCAAAGTCCAAAGGCAGTTAAAACAACAGCCTTTTACGCCTGGGAGAAATTATTTAATCCGAACAGAGCAGTTCAATACTGAGCATTTGACAATATTTTTCCTCTCTGGGCCACACCATTGTTTTACCATTTGGAATAAAAGAAAAAGGAAAAGAAAAAAGTTAATATATTTTTAGGTCTTGCACACTTGTACTTTCCTCTTAGCTCTTCACAGGATAAAGAACTATGATGAGATAAACTAGACATTGCCCATACAAAATAATCCCAGAAAAGACAAATTCCAATGGGCAAAATACTATAATAAGGACTAGATAGTGCCGGGCTTTTGGATATTCATTCTTCAAAACTTCTTCAAAAGCTGAATGCTCAGTGGTCAATAGACATTTGGACAATCCCCTTAATAACAGGCTTTAACTTTTGGTCACCCCTGAAGTGGCCAGGCAGTTTGGCTAGATGACCACTGTAGGTCCCATAATGAGCCCGTAATCTTCCATCTCAGATCCTCACTGAAGATAAGGCTCTGGCTTCTCTTCTTGCATATGATTTATGATTGTTTCCTTCCTTTACCTTACATGGAACAGAAAAAAATCTAGGCTTATGAGGGAGCATTCAGTGGAGAACAGCAGTGCCATGTCCACTTCCTCCTGTTGGTGACTGCTGGATGAGAGCTTCAGGAACAGTCCTGTCCTAGCTCACCTGTAGGAAGGTGTCTATAGAAAGTGAGAATGGATCTACCTGGAATATCTTTCGATCCACCCCTTAAGAGATAATTTCCAACATGCTAATGCAAGGTAACAGGGAGGTAAGACTGTTGTGTAAAATTATCTGTGTTTCATTTCATCTGATTCAGCCCAGTGAAAAATTAGTCTTACACACACCAATGCCCTTAAAGGGATATGTTCTTTTAATGTGTGAAATGAAGAGCAGGAGGAGGACAAGAGATGAAAAAGAAGAACTGTGATAACTGTGGGTCCTAGAAGCTATAGTGTGCTCAATTAATTAGAATCTTCACTTGTTTAAAAAAAAAAAAATGGTCTCTGTGTGCACATATTTAAAAACTGGTAATAAAATATCACTACTGTACCACTATGGAGTCTCTTTGAGATGCTCAATGAAATACTTGAATTACAAAGTAACAATTTCCATTGTTAGGAGTTGCTGCTATTCTCTTTTTATTGATGTCATAAAGTAGGTATTTATGAGATGAGGTTATTAAGATCAATAGTATAAATGGAACACCTAATTCTCTCTTTTTCAGGCCAGTACAAAGCATTCCTCTGGTGGAATATGTAAGAATAAAAGGTGACTGGATACTGTCAGTTAACCCTAATCCAAATGCAAAGAGCTCACCCTATTAACAATGAGTCATTTTTTACATGTTTCTTAGATCTGAAACTATCTTGTCCCTAAGTAGCCTTTATGAAATGTACAGATTTGAATTCATTGCAGAACTGGATTTGCCACATTTACAACTAACACTGAAACTCTATTTTTGCCTTTTTTAAAATAAGGAAGAGAAGATGGAACATTTTATTTTAAAATCCATTTAGTGGTGTGTTTTTAATAAATATAATCCTTCTCTGCGAAAAAAGTCCTTTTGCAAAGACCAAAAATCTCAGATTACAGGGCTGATACTCACTCTTCCCATCTACTGAATAATGAGCTACAAAGAAATTATGTATGGATTTGATTAAATTTATATATACTAATGAAGAAATGAACTTCTATTTATACAGTTTCATTACTCAGCCCAAGTCGTAAGAAAAAAATTTGAGCAAAATGCAGTTACCAAACTCTCTCAACTATTTCTAGTGATCTGACTCTCATTTACCTTTTTCACTTGTAATCAACAGGATCATCAATCACTGCTAATTTAAGCTCATGACTAAGTAATATCAGCTTAGTTTAGTGGTCATCATTAAGGAAAAAGGTTTGCCAACAACTGATCATGTTGTTGTTCATAATGACTCTGCTCCTAGAACTCCATTCTACAAGCACCTGTTAATATCAGCAAGATTTACATATGGGAGCAAGGATGTGAGAAGTTCTTTAATCATGAGATGCTACAGAAGATGGACAGTACTCTCCATCGTTAAATGAAGAAAAATTCTGAAGAAGAATTTTTTCTAAGATGCTACACAAAATACTTAGAAAATTTGAATCAACTTCAGCAACTGAAAAATATAAAAAAAAATGAAAATAGAAGTAATTAATATTGTGTAGTACCCTGCATGAATCATATATTTTTAAATCATATGGTTTTCAAAAATGCACTGCAAAAACTGCTATAATATTTAAAAAAAAAAAAAACCATACAAAAAGCCTTTAACATCTTATTTCACAACAAAAGGTATTCGTCATACTTTATCTTAATTGTTTTGTTTGTAGTATTGTACAATAAGTTAATTGAAACTGTTAGCAAACTGAGACATGAGTTTCCACTATAGCCCTTCCAGTGAAACTTAAATAAGAAAAAGTTCAATACCTCATAGATTTCTCCTATGTGGCTATGCATAAGAACTTTGTATCCATCAAAGAGGCTGTTACTATATACAGCAAATTTGCAAGGAAAATTAAAGTATATAGTCTGTTGCATACCAACACTAGTACTAATTACTACCAGCAATTACAAATCTCTTGTGGTTGTAAAAATCATAGGAAAACTATCCATGGGGTTTGCACGTCTGAGACAGAAGAAAGTGCACAAAGCAGTGCTAGGATAGGGGAAGAGTTACAGTGAAACTCAGCTCCGCATGTCTCCGCAGACATATCCCTAAATGTGCACAGCGCTCCCGCTCAGCCCTCTTCTCTGTCCTAGGGCACGTTTCTCCTGGGTGTGCAATCAGGTGCTATAAAACCTTTACAGGGCTAATATAAAGCTAACATTTGTGCCATGCTGAAAAGTATTTGAGGATGAAAAGACCCATGCTTGTCTGCCAGGCTGTGTATTCCCCATACTGTACTCAAAACCTCTTTACTGTTACACCACAAAGCGTGAATCAGAGGGAATAGGGAGCAAAACCCTTCTAGACGGCAAATCTGAGTAGCAACATGAAAGCTACATACTGTGCAATGCCATTATATGACTTCAGATCTTTTGTCCCAGAGAACATTATATACCTATTACATGCTTAAATACAGGCATTGCTACAGCATAATGAAAATGTTTGTGATTACAGAAATAAAAGGAGAAGTTAAAAAGCAATACTGTATTACTTCTATAAGACTGCTAAACCTTGTCTGTAGGCATAGAAAGAAAAGCCACCAGCATGAGGCAAGGCTCCATCTGCAAAACCAAGCTAGTAGGGAGAAGTGCCATTCTCTGTTGGTATGTACATAGGAGTAGAAAACTGCTTTCTTTTAGCTCTGCAAGCATCTTCCTTGAACAATGTTTGAGTACCTGAAATGTTCCTGTGGACATGTCACAAGCCACTGGCTTTAGTGACAGCTGTGCTTCTCCATAGTAATACTAGCTAACCTGTGCTAGTCCTTGTTGTAAGTTCTTTCCGTCTATTGAAAAAAACTGCATTTTGTCAAAAACCAAAAAGATACTATTACCAAAATACTTCAAATGCTATTTTGGGGTTCTCAAATTCATTGATTTATTTTTTCCAGGAAAGCAGCTACTAATTACGTTTAGTATGAAAAAATAAACCAAAACACAAGAAAATATTTAAGCGAGCATTTGCAACCAGCTTTATTCATAACTGTGCAGACCTACTGCTGCAAGCACCATGCAATGGTACGTTTTGTCTTGTTTAATAATTCTGGAGAAGTCCAAAGTAAGATTGTCATCATGATCCAAGGAACCCTTGATTTAGCTAAGACCTAGCTACAATGTCCTGAGGTTGTGAATGTAGAATTAAATGAGAACTTTATCCTCCTTTTCCAGTTTGATCCCAGAAGATGCTTGGGCTAGATTATCTTCTACAACATGTTTTGCTGGAGTCTCTAGAGAGGACCACCTTCCTAAAAGGGTAGCATAGTAATTTAATAAAAAAAGACAATCTATGGAGGTCTATTACTGAGCAACTGAGAAAACCAAACCAAACAATATAAAAACCTCAGTGAATTCCTTTGTGCATTATGTGTACTACAGCATTTACAAATGACCACACGGATCGTGTAATATTATCTACTGTGGAGAGTTTCTTTTATAGGTCCCCACAGGCTGAAGTGTTTAGACACAACAGAGCTGAACAGAGGGCCCAGTTGTAAATTTAACTGGGAATTCTTCTAGGTTTACAGGCTTGTCTGTCAGCCATATCATTGCTTTAAAAATTGCTTTTGCATTAGGGAGCTTGACCCGAAGGTAGTGACAACACATGTATCCTTTTAACTAAGCTCTTCATACAACTGCAAATTGAAACGTAGAGAGAGAGATATTAGCTCTGTGAGTTAACATATCATTAGCTGCCCAGGAAAGGTAACTTTGTCAATTGTCATTAACATATATTTTATGCTGGTACTTTAGAGATCAGAAGTGTTAACCTGGAAATGGCATTCTGATTTAAATCTCTTTAACATTTGGAAGGATCGGTCCTTTCTTTACACTGTATTGCACTTTGAGGAGAGTCCTGCCTTTGTTCAGCATCTGTAAATTGCCTGTATGTGGATTTCACGTAAGAAAAAAGGATCCTTTCAATTGTTTCATGAGTTACTCAGATATGTCATAAAACTGTCACTTTGGATTATTGCTTCAACTTTGGCTACAGACTGAAAACAGCATGTCCATGCAGCATTCACCCAGTTCAGGTGGGGTCTATATAAGGGAAATTGCAGCTCTGCAGGGAGATACCTGTTAACCTTATTAATTTGTAAAACTCATTACATATTTTGGCACTCGCCTGTGCAGTCTGACACTGACAAAGCTGTTGAAAAGATGAAGTAGATACGCAATATTTATGTAATGTTCTTAGAAACTGGAGTTTCTGAGCAAACTTTATTAACTAGACCTCAGCTCTCTGTGTCAACCAGCCGCTCTTTGCAGGAAAGAACACATCTACCCTTTGCTTCATAGCAACATATAAGTTGGGATGCAGGTGACAGAGGACGCAAAATTAGCAGTTCCAGCTTTAAATGCGTTCTTCTGTTTTGTTATTCAGACGTCCTTTACCAGTCTACAGGTTGTGTAGGACAGAAGGTGAGAAACAACAAGCTCATCTTGAGAAATGTTTCACAGTTTCAGTTCCTACAAACACCAGTTCCCCAAAAATGAAGGGCTCATTCTGCATCTTACTAGACTAGGTTCTGGATGATTGTGGATTTTATTTTATAGTCAAGGTATAAGCCCTGAGTAATGGCAAACCAGGCTTAAGAATTTTGTAAACACATCTACCTGCATGTGTAACTAAGAATTTTTTTACTAGTATGCTTAAATTCATATCAAACTGTATTTAGAATCATAGAATAGTTAGGGTTGGAAAGGACCTTAAGATCATCCAGTTCCAACCCCTCTGTCATAAGCAGGGACACCCCACACTAAACCATGCCACCCAAGGCTTTGTTCAACCTGGCCCTGAACACCACCAGGGATGGAGCATTCACAACTTCCTTGGGCAACCCATTCCAGTGCCTCACCACCCTAACAGGAACGAATTTCTTCCTCATATCCAATCTAAACCTCCCCTGTTTAAGCTTTAACCCATTACCCCTTGTCCTGTCACTTGAGTCCCTAATGAAGAGTCCCTCCCCAGCATCCCTATAGCCCCCCTTCAGATACTGGAAGGCTGCTATGGGGTCTCCACGAAGCCTTCTCTTCTCCAGGCTGAACAGCCCCAACTTTCTCAGCCTGTCTTCGTATGGGAGATGCTCCAGGCACAGAGGTACTTAAAAATGGACTGCTCCCATTCCCCAGACCTCTCCACCAGTATGATCAAAAGTGGGAAAGTCCTGAGATATGCCTCTCATCAAGGGAAAAGGAACCTACAGAGTGCTATGAAAACAGCCAAAATTCATGGAGGTAAAAACAATCCCAAAGAATCCTTGAACAGTAGCATAACTTCTGTTGAAAGGGATCTTTATAGATCGTACAGTCTAATGGTCTGCTCAGAGCTGGTCTAACCTCTGAGTTAGGTACAGGGATCTTTTTAACTGTATTCTGAATAACTGAAATGATGGAGATTCCACAGCCCCTCTGGCATGTGGTTCCTGAGCTTTATCACTCTCACCATTCATTTCAGTTTTCCTTTGTATCCAGTCAGAATTTTCTGTTGCAAATTGTGTCCACTGTCCTTGTCCTTTCCCTGTACACTTCTGAGAAGAGGCTGTCTCTGCCTTTTCTAGCATGTCTGGCATTTGAACTTCACAACCTGCCAGTCCCTTTCCCCACCTTAATAAATCGGAGAAGCAGCTTGCTCCAGTCAGTAGATGAAAATGCCAACAGGGAAACCTTAGTTCTAAAAGCCAAGTCATGCAAATTTTAACCTGACAATTTTAACTCTGCTGTTACATTAGGAAGTATAGGAAAAACTCTTAGATATATTAATCTCTATGCTTTGTCTATGATGAAGCGGCATTAGTGGGTTATAAATGAAGCTTTTCTGCAGCCTCAACTCTTTGTTTTTTGGTTTATTTTTTTTTAATTACAGATAGGATAACATAGCTGGGAGTCAAGATGAATTTTGACATTTCCACCTTTAAGAATTGCAGACGACAAAGTTTCATCTAAAAAACCCCTTGTCCAGTAGCAGAACCCCCTTTGAGGTGAATTCTTCCTTGGGGATTTCTCTAAGTAGAAAACTGTGCAAAGCACCCACGGTTTAACTCCTCATCATGTGACATAAGGTTTTCTAAACAGCTTTTCCTTGTAATCTCTTTATAATCTCTTAGTCCGGCACCTTGCTCCTTCTATACAATACAAAAAGCTACCTCTGCAAATTTGAAAACCCCATTTGGTCTCTCACAACCACAGGTGAGGATGTGGCTGGATAGGCTCCATAGGCTGGATTTCAAAACTGGGTAAGCAATTTGGCTTTTAATGAAAACCAGAAACCACCCCAACCCCACATACCACAGCACAGATGCTGAAAAACTGACACCCTGAAAATACAGGATCTCCCTTTCCCATGTCAGGATATAGAAATGACTGAAAGTACGACAGAAATAACTGAGTAGGATACTGATCCTCATTTGTGGTAAAACCTGAGCATGTCTGATGCAAGCACAATTTAATTTACTTCTTTTGTTTTCTTGTTTGTTGTATTTAATGATCACATTTAATAATAAGGCAGCAAAAGAGCACTGCTTGGATATCCTAGCCTGTCTGGATAATGTGCAAACAACAACCACCACCAAACAAACAACAAAACAGAAAACCCAACCCCCCCAAAACCAACAAAAAAACCCCAAACCAACCAACTAAAAATAATAAAAAAACAAAGAACAAAAAAAATCCCCTCAAGATCCTCCCAAACCAACCAAAAACACCACAAGAAAACCCAAAACAAAACAGAAGAGGAAGATACTGATTTTTATTTGCAATTCGTACACACTCAGTTCTAGATCTCTGCTTTCCAATACATGTACTAGGGGTCTGTTTATTCTACTTCTGTGAGGTAGTTCTAGTATCCTTGTCTTCATTAATGCCAGAGGAATATAAACTGTACTGTTCTAATGCACAGAATGCCTTACTTCATGCTTAAGGCATCTTCTATCTCCTTGTCCAGAAGAACAGGTTATCTGCCTAAAATCACAGATAAATGGAATATGTGATGAGACTGTAATGACATAACTCTAAAAGGTCACCTACCTTTCTGCTTCATCATGATCTCAAAACCACTTTTTACTCTGAATTAATCTGACCATTTGGAAGAAGGAACACAACAGGTAAAAAAAGCCTTTGCTGATGGCAAAGATACCTATCCTAAAAAAGGGCAAGTGAATCTACTAAGTAAAACTGCTTATCTATTAAGAAATCAACATGAAAGTAACAAAAAGGGATGGACAAAACAGGTGACATCTATCTTGAGACAATTCCTAAGGCAACCCATGTACAGCATAAGAAGTATCTTACCTGAGCTGGTGAGCACACTCAGGGGACTGCTGGAGGAAGTGAGTGCAGCGGTACCACTTGGTGTGTTCTGAGCTGCAGTGGCTGCAGCTGCTAATGCGGCCAGGTTCTGTAACTGCATTGCATTCAGTCCTGCAACACATTGAAGAATACACAGAGTATCTCCTATAATGGTCACCATCATTCAAGCTTAACAGATCCAGCAGCCTTAGCACATTGCAAGGGAGCGATGGAAAGAAGCTTAAAAACAAGAGGCTTAATACTAGTTACTGATCTTTTTGACACTGATATTCCTCATTATAACTAAAAAAAGAAGTCTTTCTTTTCCAAGATAGATGATTTTCAGTACAAGACCAGGTAGTCACTATCCCAAGATGTAGACAAAAGCATAGCAGCTTTAACTGAGTTAACCCAGGATCTGACAGCTCATCTGCAAACTAGAGAACTTGCCTAGACTTCAGGCCAATAACATCTTTTCTCATGCTGCTCTATACTCTTTGTAAAGGAACAGCAATAACTGCAGAATTCTTTCAAGAAGGCCTACACACCACAGTGGCCACAAAGTCACACCTTCATCATTGTAGCTTGCCTTCTTTTCCTGCCATGAGATTATCATTCCTATCAACAGTCTTCTGAATTCTGTATTTTAGCCATCCTTTGGTAGGCTATCTCCGTTCTTCCAATTCTGCTTCTCAACCCTTTTCCCTTATTTCCCTTTGCTGTTTCTACCTTCACTTATTCTAACAATTCCTCCTCTTTTCATCTGACTTCATACAATCCCTACTAATTCTTCCCTACAAAATTAAAACCAAAATTAACTTCACTACCAGTCACATTTACAACATCAAAATGTCCTTGGCAGGACATGGCACCTCTTCTTTTGGATGGTAAGTACTTGGTGACAAAGCACATCTCAAATAAACAAAATCTCAGTCTTGCAATTTACTATGTGCAGACAACATAAGACTGCAAACGGCAATGAAGTAGAAACTACTTATTTTCCACAGAAAACTTCCACTATTAGCACAGTTCATTTTTTACAATCTTTTTCAATTGTTTTCTCTTTGTGACAGAGTCTGTTTCCTTAACTACATTTAGTGCTTGAAACAAGAGGATTCTGCCTTTATTTAGATTCTCCAGGTGCCATTGTAGAAAAAAGGATTAAATTAAAATCAAGAAGTTGCACTTTTTGTTTTTATTGTGGTACATGCAGAGGGTTAAAGAGTGTACAACTTAAAGCTACTGAAGAGCAAAGCAGCTTGCTTCCTTTTAGAAGCAGTTTGGCATGCTCACTCTGCACCTGCCCTCTCATCATCACATTGTTTTCCCACCTGCTTTTGAACAGCATCAAGATTAAATTTTGTCTACAAAGTCAATTGTAGTTTGAGATCTAAGTACCTACTTAATTTTTCTTCCTGTGAATTTCAAGAAAGATCAGCTGAAGAGGTCTAATATGAAAACAGTAAACATAAGAAGCTAAAGTCAGAATCAACCTCAAGTATCAAAGAATGGTTTGGGTTGGAAGGGATCTTAAAGATATCTGGTTCCAACCTCCCCACCATGGGCAGGGACAGCTTCCACTACAACGACTGCTCAAGTATAAATCAACATTCTTACAATCTAAAATATAACACTTTGCAAAAGCTTCTAACTGTGTTGATACTCCCATCAGTAGAAAGTCAGATGTACAAAGACACTTCCTTACCACTTCTAGGTCAACTTCTGCACATACAGGACACGTGATATAGTGAACTACTGTACAACTCCAGAAGGCAATTTTAAAAGCTTAAAGTTCTGAGTATTAAAACCAAAACTATAGGTTTGTTTTTTTTTTTGCCATCAGAAGAATTTAGAGCATGTGGTGAATGGAGTTACTAACACATGGATATTTATTACCTACCCTGTGAAGACAGAAGGGACAATCAATTTGCAGCCCAGTACTTAATGACTGCACTCATACTTACAGCTATACTTAATGAATGTTCTGACTAGCAGTTCACAGCAAGGAATTCAGCTCATGCGTATTAAGCTGGTAGTTCCGTAACAGCAATAGCATAATCAATCATGATTCAAACGAAGGAATTAAAGAACCTAAATGAAGAAGGAGATCACACTACATCTCCAAATTTGAAGTATTTAAGAACAAAGAACTTTAAAATGGGAAATCTAAGTATCCATTATCACATGCATTATTGCTTACTTCAAAACACAATGCTTCACATATGCACTTGTTTGGATAAGAGAGTCATCTTTTTGCACCCATAAGGGAAGACAATTTTAAAGCCAGAGTTAGGGAGATTACCAGCATATGACAATTTACCTTGGGGACAATGGTTAACTAAGATTAAGAAAGAAGATCCACACTTGTAACTGATTCCTGTCATTCCAGAGGAGTGGGTAAACTCAAGACTACTTATTTCAAATAAGGTTAACAGGTCTGCAGACTTTTGTCTACTTTCTCTACCCTCCACCTCTTTTCTTGGGCACTGAATTTGTGTTCTGGTGGAAAAAACTCACCTCCCATTGGGTGAAGGCTGCTCAGTGTGTTCAGGTTCCCAGATGATGCAGCTGCTGTCTGCTGAAGGAGCTGCAAATAAAGCTAGACATTACACCAAAAAACAAAACAAGAGTGAGAGTGAGGGCTGGCTCCGCTTTCTGGGAGAAACTGCATCACACCACAGCCAGAGCGCCGTCACAAGTGGAATTCCCACTGCCCATGCACCACACCGTAACAAAGCATAAAGAGAATTCCCCTTACACACTACAGCCAGAGCACCACCATAGTGAAAATTCACACTGCCCATGCAGACTGCAGCCAAAGCAACAGCACAATGCTTTCCTCACTCAACATGATCAGTGTTAAGGGAAGTTTACAGTTAATACATCAAGACAAAAAAATCAGTGGAATCAGTAGTGAGAGAACTCCTATTCAGGCAGGACTGCCACCCCTAAGGATATGATACCTTAAAGCCAGACTTAAGAGCTGACACTGCCAGCAAAGAACAAATGGCAAACACCATACCAAAACCAAAGACACACCATGAGAGAGAACCCACTCTGCTCTCCTTAAGCACAGCAGCCATGAGAGAAATTTCAAGCCTCAGCTCAGAAGCTAGAGGGATTTCTGATTCCTTCCTTCATTAACTAGGTGGTGTTATAAAAAAATTCCAAACTACCAAACCTAAAGCAGTAGTAAAAGACAGAATGCTCCCACTTCAACAGTACACCATACCAAGAATGCCATGAAATTTTCCTTTTCTGTTCCCTAGACCTCATATTATATGAACAGAGTTCCCACAGTCACTCTAGCCAGAGCACATCAGTTTATGGAAAGGTCACACTTTAGGGACCCAGCAAAATCAACTCAAATCAGTGGCAAACAACAGACTACTTTCTGTTATGTCAATTTCACTAAAGCTAGTAGCTTCTCTTTATTTCACTGTGCACTGTCTGATTGACACTTCCAACATGATCACCTTTTCTGTCTGGACAGCACCAACTACTATTCTAAGTTTCTCTGGAAGTGGATGAGATAAATGAAGGGTGAAAAAGGTTGGAATAGGAATACAAGAACTATGTAAATCACATAAATATGAAAAGGGTATTTATATTACATTGAAGCCATAACATATTAAGAAAACGTTCCCAGTGCAAAGTCATTCTACAGAAGACAGGAAAGAAACAAAGTCGTTTCAACAGTTAGGGCTACAGCGAATGTGGCTGAAATCCTCACTTAAATGTATCCTGACTAGTTGTTAGCACATAACTTAATTTCAGCCTCCTCATGCACTAAATGGGGATTAAGAACCCTGCTCATATCTACCAGGAGCCTTCTAAAAAATTAATCCATTAAACACTACCAGACAGGCAGACACTGCAATCCTTGAAGAGATGAAAAGAACCCAAATCAGAAACTCACTGCTAAGTATTGGGGTCCAAGTGTGTTGAGACCAGCCAGGTTTCCCCATATTGAGGCAGCACTGATCTGTTGCATTTGTTGCTGGAGTTGCTGAGCAATTCGTTTCTGCTCTTTGTCCATCTGTGTGTCTGCAAATTTTACCACAATGGGAGAAGAGCAACCCTGCAAACAGCAATTCAAATAATTACACACTTGCTACCCCCTGCAGTCACAAAAATACTGCAATCAGATCCAGTCATTGGAAGCATTCCTCTTCCCTTCCTCTATATGCATTCATACACACACACAAACATACACACATATATATATATATATATATTCAAACAGCACATTTCATTAAAGGTTCAAAATCTCATTTGCTTTTAATTCTATATTCTATTTTGGTGCATTTTCTCTGCAGATGAAATTTCTATCTCAAGCTCTAAAAACAGAAGCAGAACACACACAAAGGTCCAGGAGTAGCATTTGTGAAGAAACATGTGCTGTATTTAGCCTTTTCTCTGCCCTTTAGTCCTCCAAACTACATAGTGAAAAATTATATCATCTCTTGACACCCACTAACTTATTTTACCTCCATGGTTTGTGCTTGATGCATTGCTTTGATTGCTGTTTGTGCCATGGCTCTTGTTGTAAAAGTCACAAATGCACAACCTGAGGAAAGAACAGAAAGGAACCAAGTCACTCTTTTACACCCACAATTACTGGGATGAATAAAGACATGAAAATGGTGGTGGGCAGGAAAAAATGTCACCTTGAGCTGCAAAAGGCAGCATCCAGTTGAGAGCCTTGAACTGTCTGAAAAGCTTCCTGCTTACCTCGGCTCAGGCCATCTGGGCCACGTAATATCCTGCATTCTTCAATCTGCCCAAAGGGGGAGAACATCACTCGGATATCATTTTCATTGCACTTCTTGGATATCATTCCAATAAACAACTTCCTATCTTCTACTGCTAAGAAAGCAAAAGATAAAAGAGTATTACCAGCAAGTATGTGCTTACTAGATCTTACTTTGTTGAGCCTTCTCCACCAGCTGCAGTTATTTCCCTTGTACTGAGGGTAATGACTTGTCAAAACCAGATTCCCAATAATGGTATCTTTTCAATTTAAGAGGATGCATAGAAGATACCTCACTGAACCTCAAGGATGCACATTTTAGAATGGTTTATGTTTACATTTTGCTGACTGTTCCTCCCTTGCAAGCCTGTGAACTGCAAGAACATAACAGAAGAATATACCAGATTCAGCACTTCCCTGTACCTCCTAAGTTCAGTTCCTGGTCAGTGAGAGAAGACTTGTATGTGTTTTATTGGGCCATTTTCATCCTCTTGCTTCTGTCTCTCCTATCTTTACACTACCAACATACCTAACTGTATCTAAACTGATAGAGAGATGCAGAAATCTTCTTTCTAGCCTCTTTATCATGCCAATCACTTAAATTTAGATCTGCCTATTCTCTCACGCTTCTGTCTCAACAGTAGAAGTGACATCTGTTGCTAAACCAGAACAGTTTCAGTTCTGTATTAGATCCACCCATTCTGTTCTGTATCAAGAGCATGAAAATAACACCTCAAATCAGAACAATAGGCCATGTGCTACTGTACCTTGTCTCTAAATGCTGATGTTACCAGATAGACTAGAATTGAATAGTACCTTTCACTGTGAAGACCAATTTAAAATAAATGGTGCAGAAAGACATCTATCTTAGCTTTCCAGTTAGTGGTTATGAATGTCAGTTTAAGGTCATTTAAGGGAGCGGGGTAAATTCAAATCCAGAGCAGAACTATGTGTCTAGCATCCTTAAATAAATAAAGCAAATCACCTCTGAAATACTTGCTTTTAAAGGATGAAGCAAATTATACAAAATACCATTCGGAAATATAAAACAGTCTGAAAATAAAAGATTCAGCACAATATAAAATATGGTATCATGAAAAACACAGCACAACTTGAAGCTTCAAGAAAGTCTTCTATTGAGTGCTATAGTGAGGGGAAATCAACTTATTTGCTGAGTCTTCCATGGTGTTTAAGAGGAAATTTCCAAAGTATTCCATTAATATGACTTTAACTGATTATTAAATCTTATGTTGTACCCAGTTCAGTTTCAAGCTTAGAGCAGAAAGCCACTTTCAAATACTTTCTGACATCCATTTTAGTTCAAGAGACCCAGAACCCCTTTTATTAATGGCAAGTTAAAATACTTTAACTGATGTGTTCCAATTTACATTTTCACCTACACCATTTACTAAAACTCGTGTAATTACATAACTGCCTCAGAAGTGTCACCCTAAAATTCCATTAAGTACTTTTTTCCTCTTTCCATTATTTTCCCAGGATATTTGTGTGTGTGTGTGTGGGTGTGTGTGAAATGCAAGATCAGTTTTAATTTAAAGAACCTATTCTGTTCTCCTCCCACCAACAGTTGAAAAGAATTCCTCCTTTTCTAGATATATTTACACAGAAACATATTCTGTATACACACAGAGGAATGTGCAGATGGAATTACTCCTACTAGATGTTACCCATATATCCCATCTTCTGTTTTCAATTATCTTAACATGTAAGTTTTCTGGAGCCAGGACTGTATTCTCCATGATGCAATGGTAATCTTATATTAACTATGGCAAATGAAGAAAATAAATTCAGCTAAGCCTAGAAAGGCTGAAACTACAAGATGTTAAAACAGTTTCTTTGCATATCTTGCAGCGATTTATACAAACACACAATCATTTGAGCATGTACATCTATAAACTCATAATGGAACTGCATAGAAAAATGATCATTTACCCAATGGTAGATGCTAAATGTCTTAATCCATCTGAAATGGCCAAGTGGTGAATTTTCAATCTCCTTTGCATACTACAGTAAGTTTTGACCCCCACCCTAGATGCAACAGGCCTTGCTTCAAAGTGGTTAAGCACTTGAAAAAGCATTTCTAGATTTCATAGAATCATAGAATAGTTTGGGGTGGAAACGACTTGAAGATCATCTACTTCCAACCCCCTGCCACAGGCAGGGCCACATTCCACTAGACCAGGTTGCACCAAGCCCCGTCCAACCTGGCCTCGCACACTGCCAGAGATGGGGCAGCAACAACTTCTCTGGGCAACCTATTCCAGTGCCTCACCATCCTCACAGTAAAGAACTTCTTCTTAATATCTCATCTAAATCTATGCTATTTCAGTTTAATACTGTTACCCTCATCCTATCACTACACTCCTTGATAAAGAATTCCTCCCCATCTTTCCTGCAGGCCCCCTTTAGGTACTAGAAAGTTGTTATAAGGTCTCTCCTGAGCCTTCTCTTCTCCCGGCTGAACAACCTCAACTCTCTCAGCCTGTCTTCCTAGGGAAAATGCTTCAGCCCTCTGATCATCTTCACAGACCTCCTACTGACCTGCTGCATAAAGCATGCTCATTTTACAGATATGGAATGTAGGAGCAGCAAG
>JBCJKH010035149.1:4396-21130 GCA_039877255.1 Loriculus beryllinus
ATGACACCAAGCTGTGTGGTTCGGTGGATACGCTGGAGGGAAGGAATGCCATCCAGAGGGACCTTGACACGCTTGTGGGGTGGGCTGATGCCAACTACATGAAGTTTAACCATGCCAAGTGCAAGGTCCTACACCCGGGTCAGAGCAATCCGAGGCACAGCTACAGGTTGGACAGAGGAGGGCCACGAGGATGATCAGGGGACTGGAGCATCTCCCTTATGAAGACAGGCTGAGAAAGTTGGGCCGTTCAGCCTGAAGAAGAGAAGGCTGCATGGAGACCTTCAAGCTCAGGTTGGACGAAGCCTTGCATGGCATGGTTTAGTGTGAGGTGTCTCTGCTTATGGCAGGGGGGTTGGAACTAGATGATCGTAAGGTCCTTTCTAACTCTAACTATCCTATAATTTCATTATTCTAAAGCCTCTAATACATGTATCCTAGACAAGGTATTAGAACAAAAGGAGCAGTGGTGTATTATAGATTTCATGCTGATGGGGAATATTGAGGTGACAGTGACATGGGTTTAGCACTTGCCTATACAGTATTTTGGATACGTAGCACAAGGCAAGTTCATGAAATGCTCTCTAATACCAAATATACCCAAATCAATAAATAGATCACAATTATCCCATTTACACTGTCTTGTTTTGGATAAATCTTATATACATGTTTATACTCTTAGAACTTAGAATTTGCATATGTTTTTTCCCAGTTCTATTACATACTGCTGTGAGCTATTTCCAATACCAGAAATTTTTATCTAAGCCACTGCTTTGGGATTGCTCCTGTAAAAGGCAATGGCTCCCCATTCTCATGCTTGCTCACTGTATTTCCATACATGTTAACCTGCAGAATGAGCTGCTTTCTACAGTCCAGTCATTCTAAAATATTGAAGAAATTTTGCAGTCAGGTAGTGAGCAAAGCAAGCCACAGTTTACCTGTGGCTGTAACATGCATCTTCCAACAAATAATTCATTTTTTAAACATTTAGCTATATTATTATTTGACCAGAAAACCATTCAGCTCCTTATCCCTGTCTCCATACTGAAAGGGAAACATTTTCCTACCTGAAAAGGAAAGACACAGCACTTCATTGCTGGCTGTATGCTTGTACAAAGTCTCTTTTTAGCCTATAAAAAAACCCCCACAAACCAACAGGGGGCTTGGACCAATTTAATTTTGTGTTTTGCTACACACAAACCACTCCCACCCCTGCTTTTTCACTCTGAAAAAAACCCCATGCTTTCATTTTTCCCTTTGCACATCTCCTTTGAGCAGGAAATGCTCCTTAATGTTTCAGAATAAAAATTGCAACATCTTGAATGCTGAAACTTTTCATCAGGTCCCTGCCATGCTCTATTATGTTATACACATTACATACAAACTGCTTCTTTTAAAGAGCAAGATAAAAGACACTTAGTAAAGGACAGTCTTGCACAGCAGCAACTAACAGTCTCTTGTACCAGTTCAGGGCAGCAAACAGAAGGTTTTACTCTGGATCTGCATTTTCACTTTTAAGTACCAAACTGAATTAAAAACGGGGAAGTGAATGAGGCAAATACCAGTGCAAAGACAAAATTACCTATGTAAGCATGCATGTTTCCGTAATAACGCTCAATTTCAGAGAAAACTAATAAAAAATATTACTTACAAGTTAGAAGCATGGGTTCAGTCTTATGTATTCAATTTATTTGCTGTTATGGAAATACTTATCTCCCACTGTTCAATCAAGGCATGCAGTTCATGCCAAAACAACATAATCTGCTTACATCTGGATATCATCCACTTGCATTTTCGTTACCTAACTTTCTCACTTACAAAAACTAAGCTTAATACAAAAAAAAAAGAAAGGGAAAAGGTCATCTCGTCTTTTCAGCTTGCTTATTTCATGCATCTGTGGTTTGGTTTCTCTGTTTCTCCCACAGATGTGAAGCTCCCTCCTCCCACTGTGGTTCCTTCACATACAGAAAAGAAAAAAACCCAAACCAAACCCCATCAAAGATGAAGATACAAAACCCAGTCAGTGGTTCATACTTCCTACAGTTTCAAAAGGAAGATTCAGTTGATGGGCTCGCTAGCATACATACGTGGTGAAAGAGAGCAGGAATTATACCCACAGTGCAAATCACTCCAGCTGGGAGGCAAGGGACAGATGAAGTGCCTTCCCCCCATGAGTCTTCCCATTCTGTGGATTGGAAGCTCTTTCCTACAAGCAGCAGTCCAAGAGACAAGCACACAAAGACATGCCAAAGGAGTCCTTGACAGGTTCCTTGATTTGAAAAAAAACCAAACCACCCCAAACAAAACAACAAAACACCAAATCAAAAAGCTAACAGTGCTTCAAAGAACCCTCACTCCAACCCCATCTAGCAGGCACTGCAGAAAGATGCTATAGGCCTCAATTATTTAAAGGTAAGCAGATACATGGAATACAGAAGTCACAGATAAATGATGGAGCTAACAGAGGATAGCACCAGACTTGGAATTCCTGGCACTGTTGTAAACAGAGATGCAGTTGAAACATGGGATAAAAAAAAAAACCAACCTTTTTTGAGAAGAACAGAACCTTGGGTGACATGGTTTAGTGTGAGGTGTCCCTGCCCATGGCAGGGGGGCTGGAACCACATGATCTTAAGGTCCTTTCCAACCCTAACTATTCTATGAGTCTATGAAGCATCTGAACCAAGACTCACTTCACCCTGTCTCTGCCTCTCAACTTAAGAGTCTCAGACTCCTGCATGAGAAGATGGAGTTGGCATTTGAGTTAATAAAGCAGTTCAGCAGAAAATGTTATTAGAAACTGATAGGTTACAAAAAGAGTTTTGAAAAGGAACAAACAAAGCAAAATAGAAATCACTGGCTTATTAGTTATGTGTTTCGTTTTTACACTGTTGAGCACAAAGAATTTTCTCAAACTCAGTAACCTGGAAGCAAGGAAAAAGGGAGGGTATAAAATGTATTTTATTCCTTCTCTCTTCACACACACACTTAAAAAGGAACTGTTCCATTGTTGGGAAGGGGAAAAACTAAACAAAACCAAAACAAAAACCAAAAGAAGGAGCCAACGGCTCACAAACTGACAAGCATTCCCCAACCTGAACCCACAGTATTTCCCACTGAGGGCTGTATGATTGTCTTCAGGAAGGTGCAAGTAATTCCAAAGGCACAGAAAATAGAGAAGCAACACCAAACAAAAAGTAATATAGTGCAAGGCTTTCCCTGCTACTCAGTTATTCTTCATTTTTAGTTTATCTTTCATGCAGTTACTCCTTAAGTTAGGAACCACTCTGCTTGATGACTGCTTTCAGTGAGTTTAAATTTGTCAGATCTGTAAGTATAGAGACAACAGAAAAAAAATCTGAAACTGCCCTAGAGAGAAAAACCACAGCGTTTAACAGAAAGATCTCTGAAACCAAACATAAATCTCTTCAAAGAACTGTATTTTCCTGCTAGCTTTGGATTTCTTTTGTACCAACAGACAAGGGCATGTTTACATGCTACTTTTCAGAGGTTCATTGAAAAAAGCTACCAAAATTCCAGCTGATCTCAGCATCATTCTGAAAGCTGGTCAAATTCCATTTTGCAAAACCTGGAATATCAATGCAGTTTTTTAATGAGAAATGAAAACTTCACCCACAGGACATCTTTTAAATCATTTATTTCAGTAGGAAAGATTTCTGAAACCTGTAATTCATTTCGACTAGCTTATGTAAACACACAATTTTCACACACACACGCAGAATAAAGTATTAAAAAAGTAGAAGAAAAAGGCTAGAGGAGAGTCAAACTGCACATCACTCAACGAGATCATAGTGCAATTCCTCTATCCCTATAGCACACCTCATGCCAGCATGGAATATTAAAAATGGCTTGCGTTTACTGCATGACAAACTTGATCCCCCTTCCAGTGATGGTTGGTCCTTACAGCGTTATTATAAGCCACATCTATTACTTCCTGGTGTTTTTCACACTTCTATATGGTAGTATCTGAATGGGTATGCTCCTGTACACAAGGAGCTAGAAGTGCCTGTAAACAAGGCACCCCAGAAGCCTTTATTTCAACATTTAATTTATACCATTTTTCAGCTTCATCTGTGAATAGCTTGGAAATGGTAAGAAATACCTTCAGGAAACACATGTGAAGGCCAGAACATACCCAAATAAAGAGAAATAAGATGCTAATCAAACACACAAAGGAAATGGAATATTTATGATGCATTTAGTCATTCAAGAGCAAGATCAGGGTGATAGCCAACTGTGTCACTATCTGCAGGAACTTGCATTTCATTTCACACATATTATTTCTTAGCAATGTAACCTCAAGAAAACTTGTCAGCTCTGTTCTATAACAGGTATGGCTAAACTGAGTAATTTGCTTTTTTCCCCTTTGACGTAACCCTTCTATTGTCTTTGAAGAATCTAGAAAGCATACGATTAATTTTCTAATTACCCTTCCAACATTTGAATTTATAAACAGTAAAACTGCTATGTTTTTATAAGGATGTGTTCCAGGAACACAAATATTTAATTGCTAAAGAACAACATATTCTTTCATTTTTCCTTCAAATACTTATAATTTCTTACTAGTAAAATAATCTCTAGCATTCAACTTTCCACATAGTGTTGACACTAGAAATACAATATACAGAACTGAGCTTATGGGATATTAAGAAAGAGTAAGATTTATTCAAGCCTTTCCTTTCCCCATTTTGTTTTTTCTATAGTCGTAAGAATGCTCTTCAATGTTTACATCAAAATGGAAAAGAGAAAAGCAAGCACCTTTCTAATAATGTAAGCTCTTCGTTTATATGGTCTAGACCATGACTTGGATTACCCCTTTCAAATTCTACCCCCTATCTACCCAGAGACATACCAAAATAAAATTAAATCAAATCAATTTTGAAGACGTCTGAGCTATTTCTGATAAAAGCTGAACAAGCCCAAGCTACCAAATATCTCTGGATTTTTCCTAAAAAGAAGCTATTCAAATACACCTCACCCTCCTACCTCACCTCCCAGCTAAAGCAATTCAAGCCACAGCTATTTTACACGGACCAAAAGAACTAACTTCTACTGAAATGCAATGACTGTAAGGAATGTTACCCCCTAGGAACATCAAGGACACAGTATGTGAGTCTGCCATTGTGGTACACTCAGCAGTGAAATAAAGGAATTGATCTTCAAGTTGATAATAAGGCACTGACAAAAGCCCTCCTTAAAAATCAAGCACTCACCCTCTTGTCACATCATAAATAAGAATGATTTTTTTAAAAAAGGATAACCCCTACAAACAAATTCCATGTCCACTCATACAGAATCTTTCCCAAAATGAGTCACCTTTTGCACATGCCACTTTTACAGAAAAACTGAAAAAAGGGCAACACTTAAATAATATCAAATCTTTTGAAACTTTTCCTTGGAGGGCAAATAAGCTATTATCTGATGCAATTTAGTAACAGCCCTGGTGTCTTGATGCTTGCAACAGGCAGCATACTACAGCTGCCCATGGAAAAGACTGGAACTACTACTGCTGGTATGTTAGCATACCAAGAAAAGGACAAAGAATAAAGAAAAACACCACTGACAGAGCCAGAAGAAACAAGATCCCATGATTTACCTTATCTTGATTTGAACCTGGTTTGTTTTTTGTTTTGTTTTTTTTTAATGCTTTCTTTTTCTCCCAATATGTTTTCAAATGCATATGCATAACTTCTGTTAATGCTTTTCTTGTTCAAGTGCTCTGCAGTTGCATTTTGAGGAGGAAAGTTAATCAGCTGATTCCTCAAAAGAGACAGATACCTCAGGCAGGAGGCTAAAACATCTGCTTAAATAGGGTGTTGCTTAATACACTAGCTGCAGAGTTGACAAATAGTGTTTGTCATTAAAGTATTTTCTTTTACGGATCTTTCTTCAGTATGATTTCACGGTAATCTAAAAGAGCTAACAGTAACACAATTTTAAAGCTGGGTGCTAAAGCTCATTCATTAAATATTTACGTGCATTCATTTAGTATTTGTAATTTTAACATCTACAACTTGCACCTAAATACTTAATGAATCATTATAGCCTGAGTAATACTCCTCTGGCATGAAATGTCTGCAAAATCAAATACATGTTTGGGATGAGGTATGTTAACTCAAATTATCAGAATTTTTCAAAACCAGATCTCCTTATCTGCTTTCTAAGAACACTGGAATAGAAGTCAGGTTTGAAAAACCTAGCCAAAAGTAGTACAGATTAAGTTAGAAGGATAAAAGTATTCAACAACCACTGCAATTTCTAACACACAGCACCAGATTCATGAACCAGACATTCCCTGTTGTTCAGTCTTCCCCAAGACTGTTAGTTCAGCTAACAGTGATCAGCAGTCAACAGATGATTAACATTTACATGCAAAATCTTCCTAAAAAGATCTACACTTTTGCTTATATGCCTCCAAAACAAAGAAGAGGCATCTTTTGTTTCAAAATCAAAACATTAAGAAATAAAGTGACAAATACTAGCTGAAATATTTCAGCAGTTAAAATAATCAATTAGAGCAATACATTAAAAATAAAAGTCAAAGAGAAACTACCAACTACCTGAAGTAGTCTGGGTGACAGTCTTACTTGAATACCATGAGCTTGTTGCTGTCTTTGTTTTCTCAGCACTGGTTTTAATTATTTATATTTTTAATCCCTTTCTTAAAAAGCGTGTTCCTACATTCTTTACAGTGTATTTGACTGGCCTGAATCTTTCCGAAGCTTAGCTGAGGCAGCTCTTCCTCAGGGAACAACACTATCACCTCCTGAGCACCATTTATCTCAAAATATGTAACACTTCAGTATTGCTGTGTTACCCTGTGGGACTACTTGGCTAAATACCAGATAAACAATAGGAAAGTACTGAACTACTCATTGTAACAAGTGCCAATAATGTTTTCCATGTTGTCATTATTCACTCCAGTTATTCTTGCTACATTATTTTAAGTAACTACTCCTACAGTATTCAATACCTCCCACAAAACCGAGCATATCTGAGGGTAGAAAAGCACAGAAGAGTAGGAGGGCCAAGAACAATATAAGTTGGTAACAGCAACAATTCACTAAATAATGATTTGTGAATCTTCTTGCCATAAAACTCTTAACTCAAAACAGCTGGAAAAAGAAAAAAAAATAATAAACAACACCTTCTGACCTGGCTCTGACTTTAGCAAAGCTGTGTGATGTCAGGCTGTGACTCCCAGCTCCTTCTCATTAACAGAAGAACAGATACATTTATGCAGCAAATGAACCTATAATAGCTTATGTAAAAATTCAAAACCCACTATTTTCCACAATGCTTAAAGAAGTACACACATTGTGAAAGAAACAGTTGTTGAGAAGAACACACATTAAGTATTTTTTAAAACAGAAAAAAAAACAAAATTAAAGTTGTGCAAAGTCTGCTACTGTAACACTGCTGTCTATGAGGGTGATGTCTTTACTATACACCCAACACGGGTAAGCTTGGGAGATGTGTGAATTACAGAGGGATTCAGCACAAGTAACCCCTTCCGAAAATGAATGACTTCAGGATCAGAACAGACTATTCATTCCCCATCAGAACAACAACAACAAATTGCAAAGGTACTCAAATTCCCATGGTGATTGTGGTGTAATTCTGACAGAAGCATCCTTTCTACCAACAGCCAATTTACAAGAACAATTATTGGAAACAAACCAGCCTATTACTCTTTATTCTACATCAGTAAGTAGCTGAAGTTTGTTGTGGCTTTGTTTATTTTACAATGAGATTTAATTATCCTTTTTTGTCCCACTTCTCCCTCCTCCCCTTTCCCCCCCTCCAAAAAAAAAACCAAAACCCAGTAATTTCCATTAAGAGATTAATCTAACTCTGGAAAAAAAACCCAAAAAGTTTATTTATAGGCTTCTACTCAAACGCAATAAACAAACTGTACATTTTCAAAATAATAACTACTAGTAGAAACCTTTATTAGATAGTTGGAGAACTCTGCCACAGACTAGTAGGTAGCTTATTTCTTTTTAAAAAGGAGTATTCATGGTGGAATCTTCAGGCGTATTTACGGCCACTAAACCACAATGTCAATGGAACAGTTACTACTTTTTCACAGACTTCAGAGTTCTGACAGAGTCGTATTTTGGACAACATCTCCTTGCTTTACAGAGATCGCATTTTTGAAGATTAAAGAAAGACTAATCATTCGGGAAACTATATCTAGGTGACGTCAAGGAAACTCAAATAAACCAAAATCAAAGTCTTAAGCACAGAACACACACAAAGCATAGCTCCCTTTTTACAACCATAATGTTTTTCTCAGAGTAATTTCAGTGACCAACAATTATGCCTGTCAAGGGTGGAATTTTCAGTCCTGCATCTTTTCTCTCCTTAGGTTACCCTATCTTCTAAGATATTAATTATTTGTCTGGAGAGCATAAGAGTTTCTGTATGTAAGGTCTGCTTTAGGCCATGTTATCAGCACCACACGTCAACTACTTTGACCAAGAAGGATACTAAAAACCAGTTATTGCCAAATGAGAACATGAAAGCTTGAAATTGTGCCTCTGTCTTTTTAAAATGGAGATCTTAAGTGATACTATGAAACACCATATGCTAACAGTGGTCCCTAACTGATAATTAACAGATACCCAGCCAAGTAAAATGTGTCAGTGAGCTATACCCAGGTGTTTGGTTCTTTTGTCATTCAACCTTTGCATGTAGAGGAGTGGTAGGTATAGAAATAAATGGGAAGAAAACACTCAGTTCTGACCCCACAGTGCTTTCAGGTTTGTCTCTTCCACACACATACACCCTGACCACCCAAAACAAATGAACTACATTTTTAACATGGAATTAGGTAACAATGTACCAAAAAAAATTTGGTGTGTAAGTGCTCAGCCTTTGTGCCACTTGTAGGGAATATGGCTCCCATACAGTACTAAGGTTTGCAAGCTTACTGCTACTTAAGCTTGCAGTGGTTAACATTTCTTATACTTGTAGGTCTGAGAGAAGTAACATTGCTCCAGGCTAAGTGTACCTGGGACAAGCTCCCATCGACAACTCCTGGCATAAACAACATATCTAGAACATGTAGTACCTCTTTTACCTGGTTCATACATAGCTTTTGATACAAGTCTTAAATACCAGTTTACTTGTTTTCTTAAGAATGCCTAAAAAGGTGAGTTATTTTCAAAATTAGTATAAAGTTAAAAGAAACTCAAACTAGCTACAATTTATTATCTATTTAACTCAAGCACAGCACCGCCAGAAGTTTTCACACACACTATTTGGTGTTTCATGTTGTTCCTCCTTTCACTCTTTAAGGCAGTGGTTTCCACAGGTCAGTTCAGAGAACATAATGAAGCATGGTCCATGGCAATTCTTGTTGTAACTCTATTTTTAATTCGGGGGACTCTACTCCCCAACCATCAGTGGCTTTGTTCAGGGCTTCAGAGTTCAGAGATCAAGTTGACAGGCTCTGTTCTGGCACAGAATACAGCTGGCACATTTGTCATCAGGACCTCGTTCTCAATTATGAGATGGTTTAAATTGTTCTTTTTCTGTTTTGAATTAAGCTATTATTCAAAGGTCATCAAGTTGGCAGGAACCTGAAAACAAAAATATGGCAGATTTAGTTTGGGTAGCAGCTAACTACACCCCACCATTTCACAGACTAGTCACCTTTTTAAATGCACATCACTGATGCTTGTACTGTCTCCAAACAATGGGAGGAAGAACACAACTATCATTCAGTAGTACAAATATACTTAGAGCTGAAGAAACCCAAGGTATAACCAAAATATTCAGCTGCTGTGTGGTTTATAATTTTATATATATGGCCACAGATCTTATTAATTTCAATGACATTTAAGATTTAAATTGTCAGCAAAACAACCTTAGAATGATAAATCTCAGCACCAAACTACACAAGCAGAACCTTCTCACTTGAGTCCCACCTACAGAACTCTTGGCACACAAGTCAGTGACTGATGTAGGCCTTCTAGTATTTTTAAGACTAATTTAAAAAAAACAAGGCATGAACACTTGCCTGGGCTTTTCCCATAGAAATCTGAATGCCTAATGTAGACATCACCACCCTTTCATTAAGATTAAAGCTAGTTTGCGCTACATTAGTTTATACCCCCATCTTCTTCCCATCAGGATTTTGCCTGACAGCAACATCTCTTGTTTGCTCGGGGTTATTAAAGAGCCACCAAAGTCCAGATGACTTTCAATAAATACCCAGTTTGGTCAGATTTGAAGCATGAATTTCTTATTTTGCATGAATTTTTCTTGAGTACTTCCTGTATGAAGACAGGCTGAGAAAGTTGGGGCTGTTCAGCCTGGAGAAGAGAAGGCTGCATGGAGATCTCATAGCAGCCTTCCAGTATCTGAAGGGGGCTTTTAAGGATGCTGGAGGAGGACTCTTCATTAGGGACTGTAGTGATAGGACAAGGGGTAACAGGTTAAACTTAAACAGGGAAGGTTTAGATTGGATATAAGGAAGAAGTTCCTTACTGTGAGGGTGGTGAGGCACTGGAATGGGTTGCCTAGGGAAGTTGTGAGTGCTCCAACCCTGGTGGTGTTCAAGGCCAGGTTGGACAGAGCCTTGGGTGACATGGTTTAGTGTGAGGTGTCGCTGCTGATGGCAGGGGGTTTGAACTGGATGATCTTAAGGTCCTTTCCAACCCTAACTATTCTATGATTCTATATTTAATTGATAGTCATTGAGGCAATGATGTGGAGGATGTGTAATTGGCAGGCATATCAGAAAATAGCCCTCTGTTCCAAGAGAGGATAGATAGCTGCTGTTCCTAATGCTTGGTGGTTCTTACTGCAGTAAGGATGAAAGATTTTTGATAAAAAATTTCATATTGGAGATTGGCGAAACATTCTGGTGCTTTGAATTGAACAGAAGATAAAGAGGTACCTCTAACTAGGACGAACTTCAAATGAAATTTTTCTTTTTGTTCTTTAAGGTCTGAGAGATTTCATTCATTTTTGTTTTTACATGATTCCTCATATTGCAGTGTCAGTAGGGAGCATTTGTTGCTCTTTCACTTTTGCTGACTTTGCATGATGCCACTCCTTTTACTAATGTCATAATGTCAGCTCAACTCCATTAGTAGCCTTTTCGTATTAAACCACTTTGCCACTTGGCATCTTTCTTTCACAGCACCTATTGCTTGCAACAAAATAGTCAGCTAATTTTTCTCTGTGGCTGGCACAGCAGAAGATTTGGTAGGAGCTGGTCTGACAGAGCAATGATTGATGACTATAATCATTCCTGTCTGGATAGAAAGTGTATCACCTACCAATTTGTTCTGCTCCTGCCAGCCAGAAAAGCAAACTAACAAAATAGCTGAATGTCTCTGGCTTGGCAGCAATCCTCTGCACCAACTATTAGAATTGGTTGACACATATTTGTTATGTGAATAAAGAAAGCTAAGCTTCTTCACCATCTAGCTACAAACTCTCCAGGCTATAGGTACTGGCTACCTCTGCACTGCAGAGGGTCTGATCAAGCAGGGAATGTAAACCGACCAAAGGAGTTAATGCTGCAAAGCTGGTAGAGCATATATCTCATATCTGCAAATCTCATGTCCAATGCCTGGGGGAGTCACAGCTTTAAAACAGGGACAATACCCTTCAAACTCTTTTCTGTTCTTCACACTCATTTTACATTCCCAACACATGTAGTTTGCCTTCAGACAGATGGTTATAAGGGGATGAAATATTTGAACTCGAAAACAAGAACTTCTCTGTGTTGTTCCTCTAAAACTGGAGTATGAGGGCAGCAAGATGATGTAGAAAGACAGGTCAACCAACCTCACAAGGGAGACAGAAAAATTATTACTGCAGTCCTGTTCAAATAAAAACATACTGGAGTCACTGCAAAGCTCCTCAGCAGGTAATGCATCTCTACAAGGGCTAGAAGTATAATTTCTTTCCTGCAGAGATAAGTTTGAGACATCTGACTTATGCGGTTATCAAAGACCAGCTTCACTTCAAGGCACTGCAGATTCTCTGCAAATATTGCAAACTCTCATGATTTGATCAAGAGTTTCCTCACATTCAGCACTCACCTACAAGCTTCTGGATCCAAGTGATAACATGATAGTCTCAGATTTCATTTTCAGCATCACAGTGGTTTTATTCCTTCTGACTGGGAAAAGATCTTGAACTTGGGAATTCTGAAGGACCTACGGTTAGATATCCCTTAAACCCTTTGTTGGTGTGTTTAAGAACATCTTATAATACCTTCAAAGCTGACTTAGAGTTTTGTTTAGTTCCTAGCTTTAAATGCATCCTTTGGACAGTTCCAGGTGAGGTGCAAACTGTGTGCCAGATGAACAGCAATACAGGCACTTGGCCTAGGGAAGAAATGTTTGTGGAAAAAGTAACTACACAGAATGGATAAAACTCAGTGTTCCTCTGAAATCTGAACATGGCTGCTTTTAGTTCCGGATGGCTTTTAAAGGTCAAATGTGTTCATTAGCACTGTGAAAAGCAAAACCATAAAAAACCCCAAAACTTTTCTTTGTTGTATAACTTACAGTGACTCAGCAAATTAAAGAATAGTAATAGGTCCAGAAGTATACTGTTTTTATGTCCTGTATTCAGTGAAATTTCAGTTGCATAGGATCTTGCTTTCTTTTGTATTAGAGGGTAATCTATTTCAAATTAAATCTTCCATAGATGCTGGATAATATACTGCAAATTCCCCATGCTATGACAGGATGGAGAGTTCCCAACCACTGTGCAGGTTTTCCTGTTAAAGCAACACGATTTTGCAGTCTTTTCCAGTGAAGGCTCTTGAAGCCATTGAATACAGATACATTCCCCGTTCAGGGAATCTACTATGGGTTAACCTACTTTCTCTGAATCAAGGAGGCATTTTCAAAATCTGTATTTCTTTATCCGAGTACCTTTTGCAGAAATTTATTCTTATTACTGGACTGATTTGGGTTATTCAGGTTGTTAATCGCCTGGGATTGTACTACAATTTAGACTTCATACATGCTTTCTTAAAAGACAGTTTTGTGGACTTGGAAGAGGCACTTCGTTACTTAGATACTTCACTACTTTTTCCACAATTCCTGTTGATTCTGTTCAAGACCTATTAATGCTGCTGCTGCTTTTTGTCTGAAGAAGCCATTTCATTAATGCCTAGACTCTAGCAAGGTGCGCCAGTCCAGCAGAAAATTCCCACAGGATGAAGTGCAAAGTTGGTTGGAAATTGTTTTTCTCACCCTTGTTCTTTTGTGTTTGCTTACCTGGTATTGTTTCTTCCAGTTTGTGTTTTTGCCATGGTCTTGAGTCTATCTTGTTTCTTATTTTTATTGGAGGATGCTGCTTCACCTTTGGCTTTTGTTCCATAATCCTTTTCTGATCTTTTTTCCTAAAACAAACTTACTCAAAGAATGTAATTATGAAATCTACTTTTGTTGAATGACCTCCTATTTCAGGCGGTGATTGTATTGCTTTACAAATGGAGGCAGAGCTCTATGTGGAAGTAGATTTCAGCTATCTAGAAGTATCTCTCTAAAATCTGACTTTGCAAGGAATTCGCAGGCTAGTAACAGATCTGAGCCCAAACTGAAAAGAAAATGAAACAAATAGGGAACATAATAATGCCTATAGCCTGCTCCTACATGCCTGTTAGCAACCAGTACTTGGATTATGAAGCTTAGGCAGTAGAGTTTTTTTGCTTTAAAATCAGCTATCCAATCAGTTTGAGGCAACCTAGTACTGGTCACTTCAAATACTTAGCACTTTATAAAGTGGAAGGCAACTAAGACAGGCTTTTGCAATGGGAATATTTGAAAACATGGAGAGAAACACTCTCCTTCTATAGGGCCTGGTAACTGAACAAGAATCTTGTAAATGGTACCTCTGTTATCAGTATGCCATTGAGCTCACCACACAGGAGAGAAGCTTTCTCATCTGATTTGGATTGTCTAAATAAAATGTAACTATCTGTCCTAAATTACATAAGCTTCCTCTAAGTCACCAGCGAGAAAGAGGTACTCCATGCCAGATAAAGCATCTGGGAAACAGATGAATTGTACTCAGATATGTAGCTGTCTTTCCCTGATAAGCCTATGGGGAGCAGAAATAACAAGACTGACCGTCCTGCTTAGGCTAGGTAATTAATTTTTAGCCAACTATAATGTTGTGCAATTAATCCTGTAATAGAATATTTACAGTCTGACAGTGCAGCATTGTAACACAGGAGACACGAGAAAGAGCACCATATTCAAAATGGAATTTACTTCCTTTACATTTCTGTTCTGCTTACATTACATAAACAAAAGTGCAAAGGAATTGCCAATTTTATTTTTTTTTTTTTTAAGGAATAACTTCAACTATGATGAAACAGACAAGACTGTGATTTTTTTTCTGATGATTGCACATTTTTCTCTTTGAAACCTCACACCTCTAGTAAACTCCAATCTATAGCAACCTTTGTCTTCATAAGACTAAATATTTACTTTGATGTTAGAAAAATAAGTTGATTAGACCTACAGTGGGGACACCTGTCATGATATAATACACTTTTGTACTTGTTTCCAGTAAGTAAAAATGTAATGGTTTGACTGAAGTTGCTCTTATGCAATTTTCAGCTGACAAATCTTGCATCGTTTATTGATTGTAACCAAAATAATCTTCAAGAACAACACTTTGAAGTATTTACTTTATGTTCAAGACTGCTGTACATGGTATGCTGTACGTGGTACAACTCAACATAGTACATGTGCCGCGTTATAAGGAAACTGGAGAAAAAATATCTATTTCTGAAAAAAAAAATGCTTTAACAAAGGAACAGCTCTTATTGTAGTGACAAAACAAAACAAAACAAACAAACCTGTAAATTAGTTTTAAGCTTTATCTTCATTAGAAAGACAAAACATTATTAGAGGAATTATCATATAGAAAAATCCCCTTGCCTTAAGCCTCATGCTACTACTGCACAGAGGCAGTTTCAGGGTTACCAGCTGAACTGTTTGACAAGTCTACTAGTGAGTCGGATCCTGCTGCCAGATCCTCCTATCGTTCAAAGCCCAGCATTTGGGTCCTTTATTGCAATCTAGGAAGAATGGGAACCATGTTTTAGTTTGACTGTAGCTGGCACAGCCTTAGACAGAGCTGTCAGCCTTACCATTGCCTTTATATCCTTTCAGATAGCTTGTTTCCTCTCAGGTGCTTATTTAATAGATCTGGGATATTTGCTTGACTGTTTTACTTTATCCCCAGTATTGCTTTCCACTTTATTCTAAGTTATTTGTTTAAAGAGACAGGATCTGCTTTACAGTGAGTTAGACGTACGTTAATGTGATTTTTAAATTAAACAACAAAATTTGTGAGACCAAGAGATAGATAGATAGATAGATAGATAGATAGATAGATAGATAGATAGATAGATAGATAGATAGATGATAGGTAGGTAGGTTGATAGATAGAAATTTGTGTTTGGAGTCTTAGGAATAGTTCAAATTTTCCATAAGAAAACAACAAATTTCAGGTCATTTTCAGAGGTATCTCCATAGAGGGACCTTCAGCACCGGAGCGAGGGGAAACACCGCGTTCAGGAGCCTCAGTTCTGAGGGGCGAGAGCCCCCGAGGGACCGTCAACCCGCACCCAGGCCTCGCCCAGGAGCCGGCAGCATCGCTACAGCGAGCAGGAGCTCACAGGAGGCGGTGCCAGGAGGGAGGCCCCGCACCGAGGAGCTCCGGGCGGCGCTGGGGCGGCTGTCGGTGCGTGGTACGGGAGCGGGCTGCGGGGAGGGAAGCTCGCTCCGGTTGTCTCTGCGGTGGCAGCCTCGGCATCAGAGCCGATGAGAAAAGAGGCTGCAGCGCAGAGCTCAAAGTGCAGAGAGTGCCTGCACTGGTCTGGTGAGGGGAGGGTGAACAACGGGCAGGGCTGCGCTCGGTGCAGGGCACTATCAGAAGGTTAAAAGGCGTCAGCGAAGGTGAGATGGGTCTTGACTGCTTGCTCCAGCCGCACTGTGCAGGCTCCACAAGAGTCCAAGATAGCGCACACAGAAAACGAAGAGAACATTAATCCAGGAAGCTGGAAGGTGGTAACAAAGCAAAATAAACCAAATCAAAACAAAACAAACAAAAAAAAAAAAAAAAAAATAGGAGGAAAAGGTGACTGTGCTGCTGCAGTCAGCGGTGGTGCGGGCTCACACTGAGTACTGGGTGCAGTTCTGGGCCCCTCCACTTAAGAACAGGAAGGTCCTGGAATGTGTCCAGAGGAGGGCACCAAAGCTGGTGCCAGGGCTGGAAGGAATGACCTGAAATGCCAAGAGGTTTTCAGCACCAAAACCACTTTCAAAGACACAAATCACGTGGGCAATACCTGCTCATTTCCTTGCGATTTGCTCCCGCTACCAACCGCAGCCCTCCCTTAAATACTGGTTTTTAAAAATGCCTGAGTTGTTTCTTTTGGAGAAACAGAACCAAACAGGAGAGCCTGAGAACAACCACACTCTATCAGGAGTCCATCTGACCTGGTCCTCTCACTCCAGCGCCACCCCATAAAGGTCTAAAGGCGAATATATGAGGAGTGTAGGTGTACTGCTGTCAGGGTGGGAGAGTGCTCATAGACCTCAATGCCTGGGACCAAGCCTCCCTTGGGACCTGCACTGCAGATGGCCCCTCAGACCTATGTCATAGCTTGTCATGCAGAACGATACGCGTGACATATCATAGCCGTTCTATTCCATTCCA
>JBCJKH010035150.1:0-22736 GCA_039877255.1 Loriculus beryllinus
CCCCATCACAGAAGGCCACCAAATTGGTCAGGCAGGATTTCCCCTTAGTGAAGCCATGCTGGCTGTCACCAAGCACCCCATTGTTTTTCATGTGCCTTAGCATGCCTTCCAGGAGAACCTGCTCCAAGATCTTGCCATGCAGAGAGGTGAGACTGACTGCTCTGTAGTTCCCATGGTCATTCATTTTCCCCTTCTTGAAAATGGGGGTTCTATTTCCCTTTTTCCAGTAGTTGAGAACTTCACCTGGCTGCCATGATTTTTCAAATATGATGGCCAGTGGCTTAGCAACTTCATTCGCCAGCTCCTTCAGGATCCGTGGATGGATTTCATCAGGTCCCATGGACTTGTGTACGTTCAGGTTATTAAGATGGTCTCGAACCAGATCCTTTCCTAAAGTGGGCCCAGGGTCTTCACTCTCACAGTCCCTGTGTCTGCCTTCCAAGACTTGGGTGGTGTGGTCAGAGCATTTGCCAGTGAAGACCAAGGCAAAGAAGTCTCATTAAGAACCTCAGCCTTCTCCAAATCCTGTGTAGCCAGTTCTCCTGATAGCTTCTGGAGAGAATCCACGTTGTCCCTAGTCTGTTTTTTATTTGCAGTGTACGTATAGAATCCCTTCTTGTTATCCTTCACATCCCTAGCGAAGTTTAAATCTAACTGGGCCTTAGCTTTCCTCACCTGGTTCCTACTTCCTGGACAACATCCCTGTATTCATCCCAGACCGCCTGTCCTTGCTTCCACCTTTTATAAGCCTCTTTTTTCCTTGAAGTTTCCTCAGCAGCTTCTTATCCATCCAAGGATGTCTCCTGGCCCTCCTGCTGCACTTCCTTCTTGTTGGGACATAACACTCCTGAGCTTGTAGCAGGTGATCCTTGAATGTCAACCAACAATGTTGGCCTCCCCTGCCTTCTAGGACTATATCCCAAGGAACCTTACTAAGCAGGTTCCTGAAGAGGCCAAAATCTGCTCTTTTGCAGTCCAGGGCAGTGAGTTTGCTGCACACTCTTCTCACTGTCCTGAGGATCTCAAACTCGACCATCTCATGATCACTGCATGCAAGGCTGCCCTTGAGCGTCACATTTCCAACGAGCCCTTCTCTGTTGGTGAGCACAGGGTCAAGCACGGCACCTCTTGTATAGTGACTGCTCTCTGGCAGGATGTGGTGAGCAATGTGATCGTGGCAACAGTGCTGTGCCATGACATAGCAATGGGGCACAATGCACAAGGACAGCTGTAGCCCTGTCATCAGCAGGGAGGTTCCAGTGCTGAGATGAGCTGTGGTGGAGCTTGGAAGGCAAGTCAGGTCAATGGCCTTGGCCCATCTTTGGCTGCAATACGTTGGTGCAAGGATGATGTAACAAAGTGATTCAGTTTACAGAGCTCTCAGCATAACACAGCTAGTATTTTTGAACATGCTTTCCAGTAAGGCTTCTTAAGAAACAGGGGTGGCATCATTTTGAGGGTACAAGGGCAAAGCAGGAAGTGCAGCACTGGTCTCTCATCTGCTGCCTCCTTTATTTGGCATCCTGTTTGGATCATTCACTAAAAATATCACCTGAGCACTAAGTGGAAGTCAAAAGGGCAATTAAGATCTTAGAAACTCTGATGAATGACAAAATGTTATTTATCTGTGTTAAATTGAGAGCACACCTTGCTCTGTGCATGTATCAAGTGCAGTTTTGGCTATTGTCTCTGTAAAAGAAACTGCTAGCTGTTGTTTAAATATAGGGCAGCAAAGATAGCCAGGGGTATGTATGTGTAGAAAAGCTTATTCTTCTGTTCTGACAAGAGATACCTAGATCAAGATGTGATAGGATTTTCCAAAATCATGAGAGTAATGGAAAAGATTAATTGGGGTTTACCCATTCTTATTATGCGAGAAGTGGAGATAGCCATACAACTATGTGGCAGCAGATATAGAGAAAATAGATGAAGCTCACCCACTGCAAATTAAAATTGTGGCACTTAATGCTTAAAGATATTATAGAGACCAAAACTGTTCTGGCTTCCCAAAGTGACTAAATGGAGAATTTTGAAGAGTGGCAAGGGAAGAAAGTAGTCTGGTTGCATCCTCTATCACAGAATGTCCCTAAACTTCACTCTGCAGAAAAGGATGGTATAGAAAGATATTTAACTCTTTTCTTTTTTTCTTATGAATTTCTTATAGCATTTGTGCAAGAGACAGACTACTAAGAGATGGACCTTTTGTTAGGTTCAGTGTTTTGTTTGTTTGTAGTACTTACTGCTTGCTCCAGCTTCTCCAAACCCCAAATTATATTTTCTTTCCTAGAAGGGGGATGAGGAGGGAGAGGTAGAAGAAAGAAGCAGAGCTGAATGATTTCTGCCTCTGTGCATTGTGGAGCTCAGTGTGTCATCTGTGTCACAAGCATATGTTATGTCCAGCCAGTATTGTGGAGAGCACAATTCCACCCAGTCCTTTTTTGCACTTGCTGACCTCTCAAAGATTATTTTCCCAGCTTTTTCTCCTGACAGTATTGCAAAGGGCAGTGTTTCTACAATATTGTCAAGCCTATTATTTTGTGGCAAATAGAAATGGGTTACTGAGACCTAACTTGGAAGATAGTTAGCTTTTCAACTATTTGGAGGGAGGATTAGCTCAGCTGAGGAAAAAAATACAGGCAATTATTTCTAGCACTGGGTTTCTTCTTTATCTAATCTGCAATTTTCTGAAATACTGCTGTGTCTTTTATGGAGAAATAGAGGCTAGCTCGCTTGAAATATCTAAGATAAAGAGTCTCTGAAGCAGCAGTGATTGGTTGTAGTAGACTGGGTTAAATTAGAATGGTGCTGAGCAGAATTATTTACTATACTGTGCACATGCCACTCATTTCAGGCACTTCCATCGTGTTTTGCTTTGTCTCTATTTATTTTTTTATTTATCTGTTTAATCTTGAAATAGTCATTGACATTAGCTTATTTTCCTACACGAAACTCTCCTGAACAGCAAAGACAGAAAGCATTAGCCTGAAACCTGAAAATGTCTCGTCTGCTTACATTATGCACAGCCTGTCTTTAAATGTTAGCATTGACCTTCAGTTCAGTTTGATCTGTAGCGACAAGACTGAAAAAATGCAAACTGACATTGTGTATTTTTTTTATTGCAAATATTTATGTTTGTTTTGAGATCATATTTTCCAGGTACAGAAAAAAGTTAGGAAACTATTATTAGAATTGTTGGAGATTCAGTTGATTAAGCACCTGTCACCCAAATCAGTTTTATATCACAGGTTTTCTAATTCAATGGCCATTGCATGAAAAGTTATCATTGTACTTTTCAGGTGTTTACTACCTTGTTTGTTGTCCCAGTGAAGGAGGATATATTCCTAATGTTTTCAAGTGTGCTGTGTTTAATTCCAAAAATAACAAAAAAATAAAAATAAATAATGCTCCACAACCTTCAAAGGCATTCAGTAAAGACAGAGAGAAAGGGGGAAAGAGAAAGGGAGAGAGAGAGAGAAAGGAGATGTGCATGCACATACCAAGGAATTTGTTGCAGCAAAGTTAACTTTTGCATTCAATGCCACAGGCTGCTTGAGGGCAGCCGCACTGTTGACTCTTTTATAACGTGTGCAACAAGTGTGAGCAGAATTAAAATGGTAAAATGGATGAAAACCCCATGAATGTAGCATCCGTACTTCTTGGCATAACCAGTAAAGCAGGGAAAAGCTCTCTAAATGGAAAGCTGCAGTTAGCTGTGGAAGCAGAGAAAGGAAAATGACCAATGACAGCAATCTGTAGCCAAACATCAAAAATCCTGCTTTGCTCTTTTTTTTCTCCTCCTTCGTTTCCTTCAATAGACATCCATCAAACTGCAGTAGGATTTCTGCAGGCCAGTTTGTGTCTTGTACATTGACAAGAGAAGGGAGAATCACTTTGTCTGGAATCCCTGCTAAATTACATGAAAACAGGATTTATGCTACATGTGAATTCTGTAGATCCAGTCAGCTTTTAAGTGGAAACCAATTTTGTAGTGTGTAAGTATCATTGATTTGTTAATCTGACAATTTTTTTTAAACAAGATGATGTGGATTACCCAGTTCTGATTGTGTGTCTCCTACAAGTCATTCGAGTGCTGAATACCTTAGTAAGTAAAGCACTAGAAATTAACCTTTGAGGCCCTTGCCTATAAATAAATTATTGATCCTTAAAAAAGAATCAGATAATCTCATTAGATGTAGTTTTCTGTAGCATGAGTCCAAATCCTTCCATACAGAATCATTTATCATAATTGATGATCTTCTTTCCAGAAGCTGTCAGGAGCTAAGATACAGTCCTACAGGAATTGGTACAGAAGCACAGTATGAAAATTTTCTAACCCATTTAATGCTTAAGGGATGTTTTGTTTCCTCTCCAAATAATTCTAGGGGCTTTTAGTTTTTATGTATGCTTTTATAGCTGTATATCCAATAATTCTTAGTTAGGAAAGAACATGTCTCTGAAATTTCATGCACGATGGTATTCTGGAGCCATACAGAAGTAGAAGGAATGAATTTCTGATGCATGACATAACAGATACAAGTGGAAAATACATAGCACGCAATGTAATTTTGAAAGGCAAAATTGATACAGAGTTCAGTACTTAACATAAATGGGTGCTCAGGACTACTCTACAGAAAAAATAGTTAATGTGGTGTCAGAAGGTAAGCATACAGGTGATGAGACCTAGTGTTAATTTTTACAACTGCAACTCAGTGATCTACTTGAAATGAAGCAAAGTCAAGTGATCATTTCAATGACATGAGAAAAAAAAAAAATTGCTGAACTGTATGGTTAGTTTCAATAACTTGACTTTCCATCTTGCAAAAGGAAAGAAAAAGCAGAGGACACTCATGCCTGAGCTCTGTTTCTCTGTTGCCAGGAAAGAAGGAGACTGCATGTGTGGGAGGGAGAAGGGATGTCTGGGGGACACCAGTTCTGACTAAGGCTTATCAGCCTGCTTAAGTGTTTTAGCATTGAGGTCAGTGACGTTCCAGTCCTGATTTCTAGTGTCTGCATCATCATTCATAGTGCCAAGCTATGTGACTGTAGGATCCCACAAGATACAAATTTTCAGAAAGACTTCTTTTTTTTTTTTCCTGATTGGAAGTCATTGATACAGCAGTACCTAAAGTGGGAAAAAACAAAAATATGTGCACCTACCATCCCCTCGTCCTCTGCAGTTGAACTCTATATCCTGTGAGGTTTCATATATGTAGTTAATAAGGCTGGAGATCTGCTCCTCTACCTGTCTGTTCTGGCTTCAGGCTCACATCTTAGATACTCTACACTGATGAAAGAATACAGAAAAAAGTGTAGCTGAGAGTAAAAATAGACATGCTTTAGACAGGGGAAGAAATTCAAATATTAGAAGAAATAGTGTCACATAGAACATCTAATTTAATGAAGATATATTGGGCTTGTGATAATGGAATTATTGTGTAACTGTTAGACAAGACCAACTAATTACAAGGCATAGCATATCTGTGTTACGTGGTAAAGATAGGCTATGTGTGCTGTTGCTCTGGATTAACTCATAAGTTATTTGTGGCTGTGTAAGTAAAGACTAGGAGTATCCTCTAGCATGGTGCAGCAGCTGCTCTGTACTAAATTGCTAGTGTTATCTCATGAAATTGCTTGCACTAATTCTCTTCAGTGTCCCGATGAGTCTGATGGCATAATGCTGAGCTATGGGGGTTCTCTCCTGCCCTGTACATAGTAAAGCTTTTTCATTTTCCCCTCTGTTCCTAGTCCAGTGTGACCACTGATCCTGGGGTAAATTGGAAGAACCTTGGAAATTTATTGCCCACAGTGCAGGCGCAGCATCCATCTCCAACACATTGAAAAGGGCTGTTTCTTTTTTATGCACCAGGGACAAAACTAAGTCAATTCTTGTATCAGCACGATGACTAACTAGAGCACAATATTTTTCAATATTTTTCAGAAGTCCGTGGGTATTAAAGAATAGATACTCCTCCACCAGGTAGAAATTGTTCAGTATTCCTTCACTGTTGTACTGGTTTTATCCCTCCTGATTAAAGTGTTTATCCCCATTGATTAAAAACCCCACACTGGACTGGACTTTAGTGCTACAGTACAAACGATCAGGAATTTTTTTGTTATTGTCAATATTTTTTTTTCTTGCAGTGCTGCAGAGAGCTGGATGTTAAAGTGTTTTGTTTATGTCATAGGCAAATAATAAGTTGTGCACTATAAAAACAGATAGGCCATCTTTGATGTTCATTGGCAGATCCGAAGCAAAACATTCTTTATGAGAAAACACTGCATTGCTAATAAAGTGATTCCAACAGCCAAGTTTGCGTTGCTTAATTTGTTTCCATGGAGTGATATTATAATTCTGACATACTGAAAAATTGCCTCGCAGAGACTCATATTGCATTTGTTGCTGAGTGCATCTTTGATATAACATTTGTTATTGTAGTGCTTGGGGTGTCTTCAGAGGAGTAATATTCTAAATGAGGCTGGCTGTATTATCCTTTTAATGTAGAGTAGAATTTTGCATTAAATTTTCAGCTTATTTCGAATGTGTTTCACCAGCTATTCATCACAAGTGGTCTGTTTGAGAATAGGGACAGTATATCAATATAAAATCAGAAAAAATCCTTAACTCTCTATCTTTGGGGAAACTCTTAGGTCGTTCCAATTCTTTTCTGTTAAATGAACAGACAGCATGATCTCTCGTATTTATGCCTGCCTGTCGCATTTTTTTTATAGTAGAAACACAAATCACTGTTTGTGATGCTGGATTAGCCTGTCTCACACAATGTTATTAGAATTAGACTATACTAGAAAGTGAATTAATTTCTTTTTCTTCTGTATTTAACTTTAGTTTTCATCCCATACCAGCCTTTGCACTCCCAGGAACACTCAGCCTCTTATGTTAGAGTAAATATTGAAGAACATATGTATTATTTATCTGGATTTGCACAGACAAAAATGAGAGCAGTATGTAGTCCTCCCCTTCTGTGGGCTTTTGTGTTCTGAGCTGCCAGTAAAATGTAGGAAGATTGTACTATGATGTCCTATTAGACCTCAAGACTGGAAGGACAGTTTGTATTGAACACAGGCATTTTTCATAATTATGTTGCCTGCAGGGTTACCACCTGCCCTAATTTGATCTGATTAAGGTGAAATGCAAAACCATCCTCATTTCACAAGTGGAATTTTGCCATGTTCCCTTATGGAGAACAATAAGATATGCATACGTGTATTGCTCTTGCAAAGGAGGACGAAAAATATGAGAATTAGGTAACAATTAAGATTTCAGCTACATTGTGAGAGTGCAGGTTACTTCTAGACAACTAGTTCATTCTTCAGTGTTCTGGAAATGATTTTCTGTCCTAAAATCCTTATGAAAAAGAGAAAATCATAGCCATTCATCCAGATATGTCTGTACTATTCTGTGAGACATAATATATTCAATAGCTTTTTAAAATTCCTTTTTTGGTTGGATGGGCTTATTGTCCATGAACATTTATTTTTAGAGTAGCCTGGGCTTGCCTTGTAGCCTGAGTCATTTATGTAGCAATTTAAATATTTGTCTAAGCTCTCAGTGAAAGGCTCATGTTGAAGTCTTATGAATGCTGCACAGATTAAAGGAATAGCATTTTTTCTATACTGTTTATACAGAATGATGTCATATCCTGTGGAAAAAAAATTAATAATAATGCAAAAGTAGAAAGAAAAGCACTGCTGTTTCTGGGTCACTGAATATCGTTTGCCATTCTCCTTCCACCAATAGAAATTTTGTGCATGCTTATGCATGTAAGAGAGTGAGACCTACATGTGTGCATCTTGTTTTCTCTGACAGATTTTTCTTTAGCTTGATATATTGATTTTCCTGTACTGTGGACAGAAAATAACCTTTAAAAAATGCATTTTAATATCCTTGAACACCAGTTTTGTAATTAAAGAAATGGAAAGATGTGTTTGTTTTCTGGCACCTGGCCACATCTTTCTTGATGGCTTATTCTACATTACATCGTATACATTGCATAGTGTAATAACCTCACTTGGTAAAATACGATTGAAATGGAAATTTACTGCACCATAAATTGCTGAAACTGTTCTTTCTGTCTGTTATTCCAAAAATTATAGGAAGACTGTTTCTTTCATTCAACTTTTAAGGGGAAAAAGAAGCAGTATTTACTCCCCAAATCTGTTTCTTTGCACTTAGGGTTTACAGTAAACTTTCGCTATCAAGCCATCAGATAGAAAATGACTGTGTCAACTGTGGTTTAATTTCAGCTTAGAAATCTTTAAGTGTTTTCTTTATTGTACCTGCTTAATTCTGGCATTCAGAAATTATGATCTTTTAAAGATTTGTCCTTCACTAACTGGCAAATGAAATTCTTCTGTAGTTATTTTTGTCATGTGTTGACTTTTATTGAGGGATAAGTTGGATTTTCCCTGAGAAGACAATCTTTTCTCTTATAAAGTCTACACCACATGCTGAAAGCTCCTGACCCTCTCACTTACCTGCTCAAAGGTACTGATCATCATCAAAGGCCAGTGCCAGCATGAAGGTGGGAATTTGAGAGAACAGTTGCTTTAGAGATTTCACCTACTTTTTGAATAAAAGATGAGAAAACCTTTCATGAATTGAGCTGATTGAGCTAAAAACCTAGCATACTGAGACTGAAGCAGTCCTTTCAGCCAAGATCCCTGCAATGAGATTTTCATAGCAGAAGGTATTGAGTCTTCCAAAAGAAGTTCAGAGCACCTCTGTTGTATCTCATTTAAAAGAAAAAAATAAGAAAATCACCTGGCTATGTTAGGAGCTTTAGATTTGCTGATTTTCTGACTTATGCTATAACAAAACTGTAGAAGTAACTTCTGTTAATTAAGAAGCAAATAAAGTTGTTTCCATAAAATTTAAGTCAACAGAAGTCCGTACTTGAATGGAAAGAAGGGAGTTTCCTCTTTAATTCTGCTCATGGAGCTGCTGTATTCAAGCAGTAGAGGTCGTAGTTCAATTTCTCTTTACAGATAGACAGGATTTCGTTGTATTGTGTGAGTATAATATTCACTGACTTTACTGAGAATTGCATGGATGAATTTACACCTATAATTTAAACTGGAATATCAAGCAACCAGATGGTACAGACTATTAGTCATATATGTTTGCACTGTTCCATTGTTGCCCTGAAGGCTTAGTCTCTTGGGCAACAGGGATTTTTTTCTATAAGATTTCCCCACTTCTGACAGACTCTTTCAACAGCTGGTCACATAGCAGTGCAGCATACACAGAAAACTCCCAACAGTAACAAGCAGTGGCATGCTGGCATTGTTCAGTTTTGTACAGTTCAGGGTTTCAGTGCTGATGTGATTAAACAGTACTTGTTCAAGTCTGGTTTAAATATTGTTTTAAATACGCAAACAGCAAGCAAGGAAGCAAACTGAAATGGCAGGTCAGTATTCCTGCTGATATTTTCTATTGTAAAGATTAAAAGAAAGACCCTAGTAGAAAGTAGTGGTTACTAATAATGTGGTTCATTACTTCTAGTCATTTGGTTTTAAAGCATCATTACAAAAAAAAGCAGTAAGTAACATACAATGTGCAATGGGAGAAAGCGCCAGGCCAGCAGAATTTTCTCTATCCTGAAATGCTCCATTCTGCTGCCAGTATTAAAACTTTATGTGATACTTTCGCAACTCTATTGCAGTCCCTTTGCAGAATTTTTGCACAAGTACTTCATAAGGGCAGAAATGCCTATGCCTTTAGACGATTTTGAAAATAAGTGCTTACAAACAAAAACAACCATTCAGGTTGGCAACTAACATCTCTGGTAACTGCTCATAACATGCAACTATTGCTTGTCATGCTCTCTGGTTTAGCATTCCCCAACTGCAGAAATGTGTTTTGCAGCCTAAATACATGCCTGCTGACTTAAATGCCAGAATTCAATCCTTCTTGCTTTTGAAAAGACTTCCTGTTGTATTATTGTGACACTTCAATATGTCTCTTTCTGGGCATATACCTTGTATCTACTTATCTAGAGTACTGTACAGAAAAATAGCATCTGCAAACTGATGTTATCAAAATGGCGTGAGTACAAGTAAAGAACCCCAAGTAATATTTGACTTTACTTTTTTTTGCTTTTACTGGATATGTTATTTCTTACAGCAATTGTAAGGTGGCCAGTGCAAGATACTTGAGTACTAAAGGGTTGTCTCCCAGTTTGTAAAGATACTGCTGACTGCAGTCAACAATATATTTACAAAAAAAAGATCAGATATTTTAGTGTGTCCGGTAGGCTGTATGTTTCATCTAGCACTTCAAAATAAATCTACAGCTAAGACATATTATACTTGCTGAGAAAAGTTCTGATACCTATAGGTAGGGCAAGGGAATAAGCACTGTGCATCTGCTGAACAAAAAGTCATTTGGTTTTCTTCCTTCATAGAAAGATGTTCCGTGACTGAACTTGAATGCACAATCAACATTGAGAATTCAGAAGCTAAATAAGGACTTTCATTACTAATAAATCAATAGGTAAACCTAGTGATTGCAAGCTGATTTTATGAGCGGGTTTTGACTCTGATGTGTAATTTTATGATTAAGCTTGGTTAGCAATAATTGATCTTGATCTTCCAGATAAAGTTGTGTACCTCCATGAATCCTCTGAATTTCAAGATCTGCATTTATAAGGCTTGGGATTTGAGGTGATAAATTATCCTCAGAATAGTTTAATCACTTTTCTTTCTTTAAAACATAAATCTTTCTCATAAAAGGGAAGATATCTTGTAGCCACAGTGTGCATCTATAAATGAAGCTTTAAATTTGGTTGCAGTAGAAAATTATCTAGGTAACAACAGGAAAAAAACCCTCAATAATTTACTGTTTACAAAAGTATTGCTCATTGTCCTGTGCTCAGTAGTAGCAGTAATTTTTTCTCCTTCTTAGTAGCTGGTGCAGCGCTATGTTTTTGACTTTCAGCCTGGGAACAGTGCTGATAACACCGATGTTTTTAGTTGCTGCTCAGTAATGTTTACTCTGACCAAGACTGTCTGAGTCTCATGCTCTGCCAGAGAGGAGGGGAAGCTGGGAGGAAGCAGAGACAGGACACCTGACCCAAACTGACCAAAGAGGTATTCCATACCACAGCACGTCATGCTTACTATATAAACTGGGGGCAGTTACCCAGAAGGGCTAGATCACTTCTCAGTCGGGCTGGTGATATTGCATTCTCTTCCCTTGTTATTCCCCTTATCATTATTATTACTGGTGGTAGCAGTAGTGCTTTGTGTTATACCTTAGTTACTAAGCTGTTCTTATCTCAACCTGTGGGAGTTACATTCTTTTGATTTTCCTTCCCATCTCTCCAGGAGTGGGGAAAGGAAAGGGGGGGGAGTAGACTGCATGGTTCTGATTTATGGCCTGGGCTTAAACCACGACACTCATGAAGACTGTAAGAAATGGTGAAAATGGTTATAATAATACCCTTCTGTGGGACCTGTGAGAAAACATTTCTTTATCTTTCACAATGCACAGGCATTGGTGGTATTCCTAAAATAGGTTTATGTGTTTATATTCTGTTAATGAAATACTTCATGTTCTTCATAATCTATTTCTCTTTTTAAAAAATATTTATGTATTCCAGACACTCTCCTTAGTTTTGTCTTTGTTCATGTTCACATAACATGAAAAATGAGAAAAGGTCACTTGAAACATCAAAACATTTAATTAACACAAGCACAGTGATGTCACTTCATACTTTGAAATCATTGTCAATTCCTGTAAGAGTGACTGCACTGTCAGCAGCACAGGACTGCTTTTCACTGGAGGAGACAGACAGCAGAAAGGTGTATTTTTTTACACCAATATTCCAATTAGTAGACCAGGTTGAAAGAAACTGGAGAAATGACATAACAAACCACGCACACTAATTATGGGATTTCAAACCTGTTTTTTGTGAAGGTCTAGCCTAACTCCCTCTTAGTGCTCCCTGTTACCATTCCTTTTGTTATTACACAGAGCTCTTTCTGTCATTCTTACTTGCCCAACAGAGTTGTCTGGGCTGGACTGTGCTGTGCTGAGTACTTGTACCTTGCATATGGAGTCCCAGCTGCTGGGTCCCACTGTAGCTGGTGGCTAGCTGTGCTCTGGATGGATAACTGATATAACAAGCACCTCTGAGCTGTAGGCTTCCCTTGCTACCATTCCTTGCTGTGCGTGGGCAGCAGACCAGCGTACACTTTCTGCATATATATATGTATATCTGTAATTGTTGCTGTATTGCCAGTGCTGCCATTAGAGTACTGCATTTCCAAACTTTTAGAATTTTCTTTTTTTTTTTTTTGTAATATGGAGTATTTTTCATAATTGTACTCAAGTCAAATACGACTAAAGGAGCAATCAGGAAAAAAAGGACACACATCCATTTATTTTCTAAATCTGAAGTAGCTATTCTCAGGTATTTGAAACGTTTTTCAGTCACAAGCTTGGTTTAACAATTAGCACTGTGGAAAAACACACTTTGAAGGATGCTGATAAATATTTTTTCATGGTCACATAAGGGTATGTACTTTTCAGAATTACCAAGTGTTGATGCAGAAATAGACTTTAAGTGAGAGAAATGGAAGTTACTGTGTTCACAATGTAAATGCTCAGTTTGCACAGAACTAAATATGATGGGAAAATTTACACGCTCAAAGTTAAGCACAGAATCATAGAATGGTTAGTGTTGGAAAGGACCTTAAAATCATCTAGTTCCAACCCCCCTGCCATGCGCAGGGATGCCTTGTATTAGAACTTGTCACCCAAGGGTCTGTCTAACCTGGCTTTGAACACTGCCAGGAATGGAGCATTTACCATTTCTTTGGGCAACCTGCATGTGCAGAAATTATTGGGATTGTAGTTGTTGGGTGGAATTAAGATTATCTAAATTTAAAAGCCTGAACATTACTTGTGTAAACTTTATCTAGTCACCTTAGATTCCTAGATTAATGGAGACAATCGGATACCTTTGTTGGGCCTGTCTTAGATGATGGAAATTACCCTCTGAAGGTGCGTACTTCCTTCTATTGGCTAAAAAGGAAGCCTGCAGTGAATATATTAGACTCATAAAGCCAATATTTTGATGCTTAAATTCAGTGAATTGAATTTCACCTAACTGTACAGTTTAGATAGATGAAATTTAAATGCAAAGCAGGAAGTAATGCCTCAAATGGTAGATGTAGCACACAATACTACAGTAGACATACAAGGGCTTGTAAGTGCTATAGTCAGTGAAGACATTGTATAATTTTTTCTATGATTCTCTGAGGCTAAAATTTGGCCAGGGACATTCCCATCACCAGCCAGGAGCAGGCAGGTGGGTGAACCAGGGCTGCCCTAGCTGTGGGCATTGGGTACCTACCTGGGGATGGGGATGAGCTGAGGCCAAGCCTGAATGTCAGGCTGCAGATGGATGTGGCTCAGCAAGGCCCATGGCTGGCCTGGCCAGGGCTGCGGGGAGATGGAGACCAGTCCTGCTGCAGCATCACTGGGGCTGATGGCCCAGGGTGCTAACATGGGGTCTTGGGCTGTGGGGATCCCGGAGGGGCTGGACAGGGACACTCAGGGCTGGTGGTGCCATCAGGGCACTTCCAGTGGTTCTCCATTGGCTCTGTTTGTAACAGCAGTAATTTTTTTGTTTCATTTTGCCAGTTTATGCAATATTAAAGGGTTTATTTAATTTTTCCTTTGCCTTCTTACTGGAGAATGTAAGTAATGCAAAGTGATAATTTTGAGCAAAACCAAAACCAGAAGCTCAGAATTCTGTCTGAGAAAACATATGTGAAGACTTAGGTAATTAAATTGGTAGTAGTTAGAATCATAGTTTAATTACAAGTGAAGCTGAAAATGTGTGTTCAGACCAGTTGAAGTGAGGGGATTTATGATATTAGGAGACATTAAACTGTCCTTCCTAAATTTTGCTTCTTTATTCTTCTCTTAGAAATACATATATGAACAGGTTAAAAATGTCTTTATACATTTATGATGAGAATACCACAATGTAAATTGTAAATTTACAGTTGAAAATTTCTGTAACTTTGAATGTACCTTTTATTCATAAGTGCAGCATTTGGAGTTAAATAATAAAGCAATATGAGAATTTAACAACAAAAAAAATTATTCAAGTAATCTGGGGTATGATGGAACATTTAGAAGCAAACAGTATGCTTAAATTTAAGTAATAAATGCTTAGATAGGAAGCAAAGAAATTACTTGTGATGAGTTTATAAAGCTGCTGATGCTATGAACTGGGTATCATCCCTCTGTAGACTCAGGCTTATTCCTAAGACATCACATTAGTTTTATGGGTCATATTGCTTTGAGGACAATGGCTATATGTCAGAGTAAAAAATGGTATGAATATACTAATGATTTGCATCAATTTGATATTTTTTACATCTTGCTCTGCCTTTCACTGTTAGAGAAAACTTCTAACAGTTTTCATAGTGAGAACATATGAAACATATAGGTTTGAATGTGAATGTGACTTGGAAGAAGGAACTGATAAACAGCTTAGTTGCCTTTTAATCAGTCTGCAGATGTCCTCAATCCTCAATTTTGGTTTCTGATTAAAGGAAATTATTCATGGTTTTACATCATTTCCTTTTAACACTCCTATGTGTAATTGTCATTGATTGATTTATTTAATAGTCCTATGGTTCAGTTTATGTCTGTGGAAATTTTATGTATACCTGTACTTTTTCAAGTAATAATTAAGAAGAGGGAAATGGAAAGTTTCAATGATTGCTGAGACCATTGATTATAAGGGTTTGTGTACTACAGAGGGCATAAAACCTAATCCTTAAAACGTTCTACACAAAATAGCAGAAATCTGTAAAGTGCAGATTATTTATTTCATGTGACATGTGTTATCTGCACATCTGAGACTTAAAAAATGCATTTTCCTTTTAACCTTTGCTAAGCACAGTTTGCCAGTGAACCCACTGGAGTCTGGCGCTTGTAATAATTTTCAACTCATCACATGTGCTTACGTATACATGAATATTGAGATACATATCTGGGTAGTTTTGTAGATGAGATAACAAATAGTTCCTAATGCTTTTTACAAGAATAGGTATTTTCTAATCTCCTTCTTTTGATAAATGGAATGGCTATTTGTTATAGCATTTGTCTCTAGTGACAGTGCAAGAATTCAACATCATTCAAGACTCCCAAATAGTTGGTAAAAACGGGTCAAAGCATTGGAGCATGTTTTACAAAGTTCCACTTACAAAACAGAAGAAATTAAAGTAGAAATAGGAAATATCAGAAATAAATCCATGAATATCCAAAAAGGAAGATATTTCCATCTTAGTTCATTTTTTGTTTTCCATGTTTCTTATTTCCTTTTTTCCCATCAAATTATTGTTTGACAACAATAATTTCCATTGTTTCCTCAAATTATTGCTTTTGCAATGTGAAGATCTGAAAGGACTTCTTACAGACAGCAGACTCTTCATGTGTGCCAGTGTAATCCAGTATTACACACATTTGACATTTCTGAACTTATTCTTGCTGGAAAGCATCATGCCAACAGTGTCATGTTTTTCAAGCATTCTTTTCTCCTTTGCTAGTAATTTCAGGATCTCTTGTATAATTACCTTTCAAGATCCAGTAAAGCTCTGGACTATGAAAAGACTGAACACCAGATTGGCAAGTATTTGAAAAATAGACTATGAAAAAAAACTGTATTGGGAAGAGGATGCAGCAATGAACAACTAGTATACTTCGAGTAAACATATACTTGTTTATATAGAGAAGTTGGAACTAGATATCTTAAGGTCCTTTCCAGTCCTAACTGTTCTATGATTCTATGATTCTATGATCTTCACACTTTTTCACAATGATCCTTGGTTCCAGAATGTGTAAGGAGAGAATGCATATAAGCAGTTCACATAAGACAGATTATATAAATTATGCATGAGGGCAGAATGGGATGGATTTCTGGGAGAAACAGACGTTCAGGAAATAGGATTTCAAGGAGAATGGTAAAAAAAAAAAAAAAGGCAAGAAAAAGGAAACATTCCCATCTTAAGAGATATAGTGAATAATAAATTGGAAATGCTAAGAGGGAAGAAAGAAATGACTGGTTGAAGAAGAAGCTGTAAAGACTGCAAAAAGCAGAGAAGAGCAGAAAGCAGGGTGTAGTTGGTGTTACAAAGCTAATATCCAACAAAGATTAACATAGTGTTACATGAACTCATCCTCTACATATAGAAAAACCTATAGCAGTGTACAGTCAATGAAGATACTTTCAGAGAAAATTACATATAATTTATTAATTACATAAGGGCTTGAGGTTAGGAGGGAGGGCCTATGCTTTATGCAGGGAGTTCTAATCTGAAACACAGAGAAGTCAACAGTTCTGGGCTACAAATCAGGTCAAGAAGTTAGTGAGGCAGAGATACATTCAGGGTTTGGATGAGCTGGAAGATGAAGATGTAAGTCCTGGTGAAAATGAACAGAAAAATTCTGCATAGCTGCATAACATGAAGTTGTGTTGATGGTTCATTCTCCACTTATACCACCTCTGAATGGAGATAAAGCATTTACCAGAAATAAGATGATGCAAATATAATTTAAATCAATTCTCTAAGTAGCTGAAGTTATACTAGTAGAAGATTTGTCTTAGCAGAGCTCAGAGCAGCCTTCCAGTACCTAAAAAAGGGCCTAGGAGAAAGCTGGAGATGGACTTCTCACAAGGGCATGCAGTGATAGGATAAGGGGCAATGGCTTTAAACTGAAAGAGGGGAGAATTAGATTGGGTATTAAGTTCTTTACTATGGTGATGATGAGTCACTGGAACAGGTTGCCCAAAGAAGCTGTGGCTGCATCATCCTAGGAAATGTTCAAGGCCAGATTGGATGGGGCTTTGAGAAACCTGGTCTAGCGCAAGGTATCCCTGCCCATGGCAGGGGGTTTGGAACTAGATGAGCTTTAAGGTCCCTTCCAACCCAAACCATTCTGTGATTCTATGATTCTCTGACAATTGTGTCTATACTAGGGGTTTTGCCCTTTTTAGTTATGCTGCTTGCAAGTATAAAGTCTATTCTCTTTGTATGCTGTGTAAAGAGACAGCTATGCCAACAGAATTCATGAGTGTAGGCCATGCTTCATTGGCTTTGAGTGAAGCCACACTGAGGAAGGAGATTTTGTGACAGTTGCCTCCAAATTAATTTCCATCCTTTTAATGGCAGTCATTTAGAGTGAGAAGTAACTGTTTGTAGCTTCATCAGCACAAAAAGAAGTTGATAAAAATCATTGTTCCTCCCATATTCTGGGGAGAGCTCTGCTCTTAATTCCTTTTAAGGAATTTTATCTATTCAAAAGCAGATGCTTCAATTTATGGCAAGAAGAATAAAGCACAGATTGCTTTCACAGTCTGCATTTTTACCCCATGCCAGACATGAGTCTAGTAGTGTACAGAAGTGAGTAGCAGCCTTGGATTTCATCACCAGGAAGGTAATCACAGTCTGAACATGTCAGTAAAGTGAATGGCATCTAGCAAGTCATATTCTTTCTCACTGACTGGTACAGATGCAAGACTCTGTAGTAATTAAACCTTAATCTCATTGCAAAATTCTGGCAAATCACTCCCCTGCCTGCATAGTTGGTTTGTATATTACACCTGTGGGTAACAACAACATATTTGTGAAATGGACTGTATTTGCGACAGCCAAAATTAAAGTGATCTGTGGAGCCTATGAAATCCTTCAGGGAATCAAGGAAAGCCTGTATTACACTTAGAAATGAGTCCAGACCTGATGTGTGAATCAGAATTCAGCTTTGGGCAGCTCCCAGGTTTTGATGTGAGATCTTTTTTTAACGCTTTTTGGCTTACACTGAGGGGCTGGCAGTATCTGGCAGACAGTGCTGCCCTTTTCATCTTGCTTTTGTTTGTAGTTCTTTGGGGAAAGGGCTAAAATATTCTGAATATAACCTTTGTAAGCATTCTTGGTAGCATGCTCAGAAATGTAGAAGGATTATTTGATAGATGGTTTTCAGCATTCTGGTGCCCACAGAACCATGGCTAATCTTTCTAATCTTTATCTAAGGTAATCTGTATATTCTGTCCTCTCTGCATCTATGTATTTTATGCTGAAACTGCACAGACAGGAAGCTCTAAAATGCATATTTTTATTTCTTTCCAACAGCTGGCTGTCCAGACTCCCTGATTAAAGAGCTTCATCACTTCAGGATTCTGGGAGAAGAACAGGTGAGTTAGCAGCATCTCAGCAGCTCAAAGGCAGCATCTTAATGTCATGAAAGATAGACGCTAATGAGACAGTTTCATCTCTCTCCAGGGAGGTAGAGTGTATCTCATGACCCCCAGTGACCTGAAATGTGAGGAAAAAAACACATGGGAAATATATGTGAGATTTCCTTTTCATTCTATCCATCAGCCTTGACAGGTTATTAATTGGTACATCTGCTATCTGCCACAGCTTTTCAGCTTTCAACTACAGCAGTAAACAGGCTTTCTAAAACAGGAGACAGGCAAACAATCCAACTAAAGGATTGATACTTACAGCTATTCATGATACACTATTTGTTGTCTTCTTTTCTCTTTTAGAAGTGCCTCATTCATAATTATTGCTGTGCTTTGCGCTCAGAAAACTATTTCTGCAGAGGGATTTTAGGAAAGCATTAGCAAAGTTCGCTTTATAATACTCACAAGACACTCATAATTATTATTTTGTGAATAACAAAATCACCATACAGATATACTGAGTAATGGCCTTATATTTTGAGAGATAGGTTGAATTTTCAAATGCTGAATGCTTCTGAAATCCAAGTTGTCCTTGTCTCTGAAATATCTCTCCTAATGTACTGGTTATAAAACTGAGTTGCAAGTATTAGGGCCTGAAAGCTTGGCATTAACGTGTTGTACATGAGAATATGTGCATTTCTTAATGAACCTGGCACCAAGGGACTTGGACAAGATTTTGTGAGGGCTGTGACAGAGGTAGGAGCAGCACCTGAAATGTTAATTCAAAGACTGTTTCTTAGGCTTTAGGTCAGATTCTGTTGTCAAGAACACCCTGTTGCTTTTCTTTCCCTTCACTCTCCTTTTTTTTTTTTTTTAATCACAGCTGAGGCTGCTGGTACATTTTCTAGACTTCCAGTTTTCCCCCACCAGCCCCCACTTCAGTTGTTACAGAAAGTCAAAAGCCAAATTCCTCAGGGACTCAGCTTTTACTAAGCGAGAAGGCAGCATGATGGGGAGTGTGGGACAGTTTGTCTGACAGGAATGGAAAAAGAAAACAGGTTAGGACAAAGGAGATACTGGAAGCAGGAGTCTGGTGAGACTGAGGATTTAGGAAGAAGTAATAAAAGAAATTATGACCAGGACTGATGGGGCCAATAGACCAATTAGAGCCAGCTGACAAATGGAAGGCAGGGTGGGATGAAGCCTGGGGACACTGGAGACATGGGGCTGCCTGATGAAAGAGGGTTGGAGGAGAAAGCAGATAAGAAGCTGGGATGAAGAGCTGAAAGAGAATGACGAATTATGCAAACTTGCTAAAGGACTGGTAAATAAAGGAAGATCTGTACTTAATGAGCTGCACGAGGAAGTGAAGCTATGCAGAGTAGGAGGAGTGGGACAAAGGGAGATAGCTAAACCAAGAGACTGAGTGAGTCAGCTGAACCAGGCACTTTGATAGCTTGAAAGATGGGGTTGTAGACCTCAGACTTGCTAATGACCACTGACAGAACAGTATAATTTAATTTATGGACTTTTTTTCTGTTTGCTTTTTAGAAAAGAAACTGGTAGACATAAAAATGAAGGCTAAAAGAGTTAGAGTGCAAATGATGAATTCAGACATTAGGAAATGTCAGATTTAAGGTTGTTTATTTAATCTTAATGCTTTCTTTGAACTAAGAGAGCATTAAATTATATGGTTACACAAACTTCTGAAATGGGGTGATGTAAGCCATGAAGAACCACAGCAGAAAAGATAATTAATTTCTGTCCAATAATAACAGAAGTCTTGAAGTTAGTAGAGGAGTTTGATAAGGAAAGCCTCCTAATCACATAAATACAGTTTTTTTGCCACTTGGAATATTTGTGGTATTCTTTCAGACTTTTATGGTGAAATTACTCCTCTTTTTATTGAATACACCTAAAGAGATGAAAAATGTTTGTCATCATGCATTAGGATCATAAAGCTGTGCAGATGGAAAGTTGTTTGCAGAATGGGTCTGACCTGTGAACAGTTGCCTTTCTCAGGCAACTGGCTACACTAACAGGCTGTTTGCATACAGTGATTATCATTAATGTCTTTGCAAGTAGTGAACATTGCCATGATGTTTTAATTATTCTATATACCCATACAAGTGTCAAGAATATTACAATTATATTCTCTCCCTACAAAAACATTGTTATGTTGAGTCCACTGATGACCACATCTTGAAGTTAGCACACACTTTGACAGGCAGAAGTTGGTGCAAAACCTAGGTAAAAAATAAAATTCAAATACATCTAAATGAAGAAAGAAAGGAATTTCAGGTAAAGTCTTTCTTCACATGGCTAATTTTCTGTTACTTTTATTTAGTTATACATTTGCTTTTTAAAAAGATATAAAGTGATTTCTGTTATCATGCATACTAGATTAAAAAAAATATAATTAGAGCTTTGTTTTATTCAGACTGCCTACAGTTTTGATATTATCAGCCAACATATATACCTTCCACCCCAAGCAACAGTCAAAGAATAATAGGGTCATGTACTGCTTCATGTCCACTCTCGATTTATTTCTAAAATGCTTATGTGTTTAAGCTCAGATTATAAAAGCAGAATGGACTGTTGTGATAATCTGTTCTGATCTCCTTTAGAATGCACATTACATTACTTTCTTGGATTAATTCTTGTTTAAACTGGGATATATTGCCTAGGAAAACATCAATTCTTTGTTTACAAGTCCCTGCAGACATTAGATCCTATTATACATCTCCGTAGTGAAAGATGAAAAATTCACAGCCTCTTTTTTTTTCCACCACGCTACCAGTATGCTCCCTACATTGCATATCTCCTGTTGTTCCTCAGTATTCAGATCCTTTACATTTCCAATTTCCTTTGTCCTGTCACAAGGCAATAGGTGATCATCATAATAAAAAAATTAGTTCAGTCTATGAATGCAACTCAGAAAAAGCCACCATAGCCCTGAAACAGAACTAAAATAATTGCTTATACAGTAAAATGAGGCTGTTTGTCAGCTGACTTTCAGCTAAATCTGTTTCAGACGGAATAAAGGAACCTTGCAGTTTGAAGTGGACATTCCCACTGGAAGTTCTGGATCCTAGTTAAACCAGTGGCTGCCACAGAAGAAGTATCATTTCCCTTCTAAAGATTTCTATTTATTTATCTAAGTGGTGCCTTAGTGCTTTTGGATGTGGATGGACACAGCTCAGATTCAGCTCACAATCCATCACACTGCTTCCCAGCCAGAAATCCTGTTCTGTAATGATGGGTATAGATTGTGTCCTAGAAAAATAACTTTACATGTGACTGGGCTGGAAAGTTGTTTGCTTAAACAACTCTGAAAAACAGTTCAGATATCTCTGTAGCATGAACTTAACCATCCAAGATACATGTTCATTATTTCCACTTACCAAATTGTTGCAAGCTCTATAATGTTCTAGGTTCTTTATGATGTTCTATGTTATTAGTTTTCTTCCAAGTCATTGAAAAAAAATTTAGGTGGCATAAGGCCAATAATCAGTACTTTAAGGACCTTTTTGGGAACACACCTGCTTAATACTGATTGCCCATCTACAATTATTTTAAACATGCCAGATAGGTAACTTTTCAACCTCTTCATATATGGCATGATAATTTTGTACCGTTCTAGATATTTAATCAAAATGCCAGGTGGCATCACAACAAATGCCTTAGAGAGGTCTACTTTATCAATTTTTTACCATCATTCTTTACCTTTATCAAACAAATTCCAGTCAAATTATTCAATAAGTCAAGCAACTTTCTCTAATACAAAGTCCTGGTCACTACCATTTGTTCATCAAGTCTTTTCATCGAGTCTAAGTTTCATCAAGTATAAGATTCCTGCAAACACTTACAAAATATAATTTTTATTGATATCATTAAAAGAGAAAGGTTTTGAGCAACTTTCAAGATCAAACAACTCAAGACCTTCTATCTGCCCACCAAATAAATTTTTAATTCTTCTTATATCTAAACGTAAGCACCAAAAGAAAAATAACGTTAAAGAAAAAAAAAAAAGGCTTTATGTTTAACTTGATGCTTGAAGAGTTGATGATTAATCTAGTATTTCCTAAAAGGAGTTCTATAATAATCATAGAATCATAGAATAGTCAGGGTTGGAAAGAACCTTAAGATCATCTAGTTCTACCCCCGCTGCCATGGGCAGGGACACGTCACAGTAAACCTTGTCACCCAATGCTCTGTCCAACCTGGCCTTGAACACCACCAGGGATGGAGCATTCACAGCTTCACTGGGCAACCCATTTCAGTTCCTCACCACCTTTACAGTAAAGAACTTCTTCCTTATATCCAATCTAAACTTCCCCTGTTTAAGTTTTAACCCGTTACCCCTTGTCCTATCAGTACAGTCCCTAATGAACAGTCCCTCCCCAGCTGATAGTGGAAGGCTGCTATGAGGTCTCACGCAGCCTTCTCTTCTCCAGGCTGAACAGCCCCAACTTTCTCAGCCTGTCTTCGTATGGGAGGTGCTCCAGTCCC
>JBCJKH010035150.1:25893-38216 GCA_039877255.1 Loriculus beryllinus
GCTGCACGCTCTTCTCACTGTCCTGAGGATCTCAAATTCCACCATCTCATGATCACTGCATCCAAGGCTGCCCTGGAACGTCACATTTCCAATGAGTGCAGCCCTGCCCATGGTGCACCCTCCCCTCCCCACACCAGTGCAGGCACCCTCTGCACCCCGAGCTCTGCCCTGCAGTCTCCCCTCTCATCCGCTCTGTCTGGGTGCCTACGCTGGGCACTGCCGGGGTAGCCAGAGCAGAGCTCCCAGAGCGGGCCCTGCTCGCACACCGAATGCTCCCCATCCCGTTCCCCTGTCCGCACAAGCTGCCTCCACCCGCCTTGTTCTCCGTGCTCCCCGGGCAGGTTTGTACCCGCCCAGGGCTGCTGCCGCCCCTCCTGGCTCCCCCTCCTGTGAGTCCCTGCTCCCCTCAGCGGAGCTGCCGGCTCCTGGGCAAGTCCTGTCGAGGGCTTGAGGCTCCCTCGGTGGCTGTTACCGCTCTGAGGTGAGGCTCCTGGGCGCTGAGCTTCCCCCTGCTCTGGCGTTGAAAGCGTCCTCTCTCGAGCTGCTCACCTCAGCAATTCACCACAGCTGTCCAAAAAATTGACACAGTTGTCCAGATAGTCAAACTTTTTGGTAGTTTGCTAGACACGTAAACCTCCTGTGTCTTCTGTTCCCTCAGGTATGTACATTATTGGAAGTTCCTTCCAGCTGGACAGTCTGTCTTTTAAGGTTTAGTTGGTGGCAACAAGAGGGTATTTAAAGATGGAATTGTTTTTAGACTTTATGGAAAGAAGTAGTCGTAGTCTGCATGGTGAAATAGAAGGGTCTAAGCCTCCCTGGTATATGATATGCGTTGTGGATACCTGATTTACCACATAAAACCAGTTTCCAGAGTCGTTGCTGTAATACGCAACTCAAATACGTTTATCAATAGATTGCTGCCTTACTTGGTACTTGATGCTTTGAGAAAAGTGCCAGACTCTGACCTAGAAAACTCCAAAAGCAGTTTTGACAGGTTTGGTTTGGACGTCCTTTTCACAGATATTCCCAGTTCACAAAGGTCTGTACAAGGCAAAGAGAGTCTCCTGGGCATGCAGCCCCAGGTGGAATAAAACCTGAAGCTTTCTAATTGTCCTTAACTCTGTTGATCTTTTTTTCTTGCAATTTGATCTCACTGTTCATAATCTATCAGTTCCCCTAGCATAATAACGGGTGCATTTCAACCTGCTGGCTAACTGCTTCACTTCATAGGTTCCTGAGATACACTCAAGATTGGGATAAAAGATTTAACTGAGGAGCCACTGAAAAATAGTGCAATATAAGAAACTGTAGTAGCCATTTGCCCTCTCAGGCTGGCTGTCTCTGCAAGTAAATGCAAATGGTTCTACAAGTGTTGATAGTATACACTGCTTACAAAAATATGTTCAAGATGCACTAGATATGGGCTCTGGCCAAATACAGTGGAAGGCAAGTAAGTCAACAAACCAGTGCCAGAAACAGCAGAGAAAACACTTTAATTCAGACCTAGCTGCTACAGTATACCAATATAGTAAGATGACACGCACTGAACTGGTATGGAGTCTCCCTAATGACTCTCTGAGAAATTTCACTCTTCTCCCCAAAGTGATAAAAAAAATCTTGTTTAATTGTTTAAATGGAATATTGTGAATCATGAATAAAATAGCAGATACATCTGAAGGCTGGAAGGAAAACAACGCAATAGCAAGCAATCTGCTGCTATACCTGAGTGCCCCCAACAGGTCACAGCGCAGATGAAGCAGATGACATGCTAGTGGCAGGAAAAGAAGCTGCTAAGTAATGTATTGCTGTGCTTCTCTGCTATATCTTCTGCTCTGACAACTTTGTGGAATGTATTGGCCAGTTTCTTGATATTTTGACAGGGGAATGATCAGTTTTAACAGATCTCTTCTATCAGCTGCTACTGCAACTCATATTATTGCTCACTTTTTCTTTAGAAATGTCGTGGGTGTTTGTATCACTGGAATCTGAGCAAACCTGAATGGGGGCACTCCTTTTTATTTTTTTCACATTTCCTTGCCAGCTGGGGAAAACTTATGCAAAGGAATACCCTGATTTGAAAACCTGCAGATGCACATCCTGATGCTGTTCAAAGGCGTGTGGGCTTTGCTATGAGCTGTAACTTCAGGAAATGTGGAAATCCAGTATTAAGAGATCACAGTGTGGACAGAAATCATTTAACATTAATTGAGGTTTTGAAGGAATGACGTGTGTGGCAAGTGGATTTCAAGTATATGCTACAGAATATTAATTTCAGTCTTAAACTAATTGCTATGTATTAACCCATTCTAGCAAAAGTAATGTCATGTGACAATTCTAATTAATCAGCTGAGTTCAGTGCAGGAAACTGTCAGATATGATCAACAAAGTGCTTCTGAAATATTTATGGGTCAAGAATTTTTGGTAACTGCACTTGGAAAAAAGTCACCTCTCAATAATTCACACTTGGGGGGGGGGGGGAAGGTGGAAATCACTGCATATTTTTCCTACTTTGTAATTACTAAACCAACCCTATTTTGTTACCATTCTCAAATCTCTCTTTCCTTACACCTCTGCACTTTTCCACCCAGTCTCTTGGCTTCAGCTACTACTTAATGTGAGCGATGCCTACATGTATCTCATTTTTCCCCACTTTTTCTGTCCAATATCTGAATTCTGTCTATCTCATTTGCCTCAGCTTTTGGATTTGTCATCATCAATCCATTGCTTGCTCTCTAAAATTGAACTCCTGATCCTCTTTACACCACTTTTTTTTTTTTTTTAATATAGCTGGAATTACTCAACAAAATTTATTGTCTTGCATTTTCAGAAAACCAGTGATGTGCCCCTTTGTGCAGACTTTAATCTGCTTTCATAAGATATGAATGTATTTATTCCTGTGACCTGAGAAGTGGAATTCCTGGGATCCAGTATCTACTTGACTGAATCTCAGTTGCGCAATTTGCAACAATATCAACAGAAAAGATTTCCGTGCATCAGTTAGAGCCATGGTGGTTGTTACTTGTAGGGGAGAAAGGAATATGGATTTGAGCTCCACAAGGAAGGGGAGGAACTGAATGTTTATCTCCAGCATTCAGTCTGTTCAGTCTGATCCCCCAAATACTAGCTGAAAGATCTCAAACTTCCAGTGGTCTGTAAATATAGTGCCAAGCCACATGCTATGTTTCATCCACTTTCTTCATTGCATCATATTGCCTCTCATATATTCAGTTTGATCTCCAATTCAACCTGCTTCAGTTTCCTCTCTTCTCAGTATTCTTTATTTTCTATTTTCATATTCCTCACCTTTGCTTTTTTTCATATCATTCTGCAAACTGCAGTCTTTCTTTCCCCCTCTCTATTCCAGTTTAATTTCATCCATGAATTGTGTTGCATTGATCCAGTCAGGGGTTTCTTATCTAAATATTTTCTTGAGACTGCCTCACCCAGTTTTCCATGACTCTCCAAAGTCAGGAAAATTCCAGCCTTCTAGAAGGTGTTTGTCTTTCTGGTCTCCTTTGTGGAACTTCTGCGGGAACAACAAAGAGCTGATGCTCTCAACTTCCTATGCTACTACTGGCTGCAGAGGAGCCCAGTAACTCAAGAAAAATTAAATAAGGGTGCCTCATGGAGACCCATGTCAGTCCACGTCTTTTTAATCTATATTTTAGATTACATATTTGTAAATATTTTTACTAGTTGTCCTGGTCTGTACCAGATTGTATCTTCTTCCAATTCTGCTCCCCATTCCACTCAAGAGAGCGGGGTGCGGGGAGTGAGCAAGCAGCTGTATGGTACTTGCCAGCTGGGTTGAAACCATGACACTAGTCCAATAAGTACTAAGGGGTTTATACTTTAAGTTGCCTAATTACATTACAGAACTAATTCTAAGGGTTTTTCTGTGTGTATAATACATATAAATAAAGTGCCTAGTCTACATTATGGACTAATAGCCTCCACAATCTAATTTTGAAACACACAGATGGTTATTTGATTTATAAGAGCAGTAAAAACAATCTGACACCAGAAAGTAGATTTTCTTTCATTTGAGACCATTACATGTGGTTAAAAGAAACAAGTAATTGAATTACCTTTCAAAAATTAGAAATTTTGGCTGTACATCTACTATTAAGCTTTTGTCTAAAGTTCCCTGCAAGGCTACTACTGAGCAGATGCCTTTAGGTGTGAGCAAAGAAAAAAAAAAAGGAAAATAAAACTGTGCCCAAAGTATAAAAGCAAAAGCAAAATAGCACAAGGCATACGGCAGGGAAGGCTGGAATACATGATCTTCTAAGGTCCCTTCTAACCCAAACTGTTCTACGATTCTAGGATATTAAAGCATATTGCAAATTAAATATGGTATGGAATCACTGTGTTCACAAAAAGCATTTTGCAAGTTTTGTGCATCCAGGTGCATATCCATTTTGCTCAGTATCTGAATCTCAGCATAATTGAAAAAACTGCATTACATAGTTAAACCTATTTTATTCCTTTGTCAGCCCAATTATTTCATTTATATTACCCTTGATTTACAACATCAAGTGATTGAATTTCCACTGGTTTAAAACCAAGTTGGTCCCATTCTGAGACTCAAGAAAAAACATCTCCATCTGGAAAATAGGGAACAGGGAATAAATGATTACAGTTATATAGCCTCCATATCTATGTCATACTCTAATTTATAATCACTTATAAAAATACTTTCTAAAGGCCCTGACAAGTCTTTATGAGCAGATTGTGCAAAAGAACTTCGTGATATGGTTGAAATACCACAAGTAGAGCTGTGAATTTTTTCCACTTAGAATTTTATTCCATGAAAAGTATAGCTTTGGGTTGACTGGGACAGTTCACAAATTGAGGCGAAAGTTCACAAGATTAAAAAAAAAATCAGAATGTTTTATGTTTATCTTGTTCGTATGCCATTAACTGTCTTAGCCCTGGTGATTCGGGGTAAATCATATTTTTTAGGTCTTTTTTTCCCCCCAAAAAATAAGCATTGAAATATATGGTTCTATGATGAATCCAACAACTACTTATCTACCTGTATTTCTGAGGTCCTTATTACAGTAGCATATAAATTGCTGACATGCTTTGCTCAAAAGCTACTTTTTAGCAGCAGTAGATGGCTGGTGATATCTGTGTAATTTTATGGGCCTCATTGCTGTAGTATTTGACGTTCTCATGACTATTAATGGCTTTTGCCTCTTAACACTACAGTGAAATCAGCAAGTATCATTCTCCCTCTTTACAAGCGGGCAACTGATGAGTAGCATAGATTAAGTGCCTTATGTGAAGACCACAGGAAGGCTGTGCTGCTGCCAGGAATGAAATCAGGTGCCATGAATACCAGTTAAGTCAAGTTCCCCATATATTAAACTTTCGAAGAAGTTTTTCCTAAAAATAATTGAAGATGTTTTAGCTTTCTGTATAATGCAGAACCATTTTACACTGTGATGATGATGAGTGTATCTCTAAATAGGAGGCACTTTGATAGTAATCTACTAATAAATACTGTGAAATATTTTGAACATACAAAAGACTTCATAGAATCCTCTTTAATAGCAGCTCTTTATGTGTCAGGTATCTAGCCTAAGTTAGTTTTCTTAGCTTCAACTATAGCACTTCCACAAGGAGATTCATCCTACCTACCTTAGACATCACATGTAAGCAATGGTAAATTCCCTATTCCCTTCTTGGGATCTTGTTTCTTCTCATTCATTGTATTTGGAGCCTGTATGACTTATTTAGGTTAGATGTTTAAGGTTTGAAGAGCTAAAATGGTGTGGTTTGCAGTCCAAGCTACTTAGGTTCTTAAACCTTGTTTTCAAAAATAGTTTAGGCCAGGTGATTTAGGATGAGGATTATTGGAACTGAAACAGCTGCTGTGGGAGTCACCTAATTTCAGGTGTCAATATGTAAAAAATTGTCTGATCTCTCTTTATTGTTAATAGAACAGGGCACTCCCGTGCTCAGTTCTCACATGAAATATCTAAAAGAAAAAGATTAATTGAATCCTATCTCTCCTGTTAGTTATAAAAGGAGTCCAAGCAACCAGCACAACTATAGGCATCATCACCACAGAAATCCAAACAAAATGGATTGGTGGTGGCTGTCTGCTGAATATCCTTAAATATCTCATCCAGACATGTCATCAAAAAAACTATCATGGGCTCCAAAGACATTTAAGGGCTTTTGAAAATTGACTTGCTATAAGCATGTTGATGGTCTCAGTCTTGTGTGATATGTATAGCTGTGATATATAGGAAAAGAATGCCTCTAATAGACATAATCTGTGACTATATGCAAATAGTTATTTAATAATTAATTAATAAATGATTTGGTCCTTTACAAGCTTTCATAAATGCACCATTAGTGTAAAGTGAGTCATTTTGTTTCAGGCCACTGAAGAAAGAATATAAATCCATGTATGTTATGTATGACTGTGTTGTGGCAGCAAATGTATATGCGTTCTGCTACTACATGGTTTAGTTGGTTGCTGGGTTTTAAGTGAGCTAGTGTACAGGCACAAGGAAAAAGAAATTGGAAAATGACACCTTATAAATGTATCTGTACTTTGAAGGTAGAAAACAGGCTGGTAACTAGATGTCAAAATGTGCAAACACATTCAGTAGGATTTTTCCTGTGTTGAAATGAGATCATTTTAGGAGGATTTTATAGTGTGAAAAACACTGATGACAATTCTCTGCTGATTTGGTATAAGCCCTGTGCTGAACCAGTATAAAATGTCAAATTTTTGGACAGAATATAATGGCTTTGTGCAGTTTGCCAGTATATAGACTGGACATTTCTTTTCTGTAATTTTCTTTAATGAGACAGATTGATTCCCAGCTTATCTATCTTATGTTTTTTGTGTATTAAAACAACAAAAAGGAGAAAAGATGGGAGGAATCTCTCCATGTCCTTTTTTGCTGTGTTAATGACTGGAAAGCATATCCTTTTTTTCTACTGAGAATTTATAATGGAAATGCTGACAGAATCTCAGCTACAGTGTCACTGGTGTTTGCTGCCATAATGAGAAGCTTCTAACAATCCCACAGCCAGCACAATGTTCCCTCTTAACAGAGTAAGACAGTCACCATCCTCACCTTCAGGTCCAGTGTCTGCCCTGAAGTAAAATTAGGTCAGCAGGGAATTTTGCAGCTGTGGTTACCCATATTTCTGTTCAAGGCGAGTAGAACAACTCAGAGCACTCAGCATGTGTTTAGTGCAAGGATTACAAACTTTGCTGAAAATTGATAGAGTCCAACGTTAAATATTTATGCCATTACTCTATTTGAGCATAACAATAACATAGAAAGACACCAGGTGACTTGTTGAGCCCCCGTATTCAAGGAGATTTTGCAGACGTTTATCCTACATTTCTCAAAATACTGTTATTTTTCAGATCTGAGATCCTTAATTCAGGATTCTGTCTGTTGTTCACACACGGAGTGATATATTGTGGACTTTCCTTTTAGATTTTGTCCTCCTTTTATTTGGATTTTTTGTAAATTGACAAAGGCAGATACCTTCAGTTTGTTAATTATTTCTTCCTGTGATCAAACACTTTTGTGTCTCTGTATTATAATGGTTTAAGATGTCATATACTATTTTTAAAAAGACAGTGTAACAAGACATGTTATGGCAATATTTGCAGAAAAATCTCAAATGTACCCAGAAAACATGCAGTGGAGCCCCTGTGTTGTGATTTAAAATGCTTCTTTGTATGCTTTGTGTATGAGTTTTGGTCCTAATGTTTGGTCCTTGAGTTTTCCTTGTGGGATTTCTTTGGGGAGGTTTGAAGATTGAAGAAAGAATTTTTTGTTTGTTATTGCCCCACAAAATAAACAAGATTTTCATGAGCAGTTATGGGATAAAAGTTTATGAAGCACTAAATACTGTTGCGAGTGCTGTAACATAAAGCTCCATTTTGTTCCTTTAGCACACCATAAAGTCATTCCACTCGTGGAGAAAATTCATGCTGCTTCCTTCCTCTTTGGCCTTTGGATTTTCCTATTTTCTTTGGGGCTGTTAGAACCAAATGCTTTCATTTATTTCACTCTACAGTAGGACAGATTTATAGGCAAATCTGAAGCCTGGTTTACAATGGTTATATAGCCACTAGTGTGGAACTGCACCAACACAGAATCCTAGAGTGGATGTGATTTACATGTACACAGCATGATTTGTACTTGCTCAGCTTATCTCCATCTGGAAGCAGGGTAAGTTAGACCAGGGAAAATTATTGTGATGGCATCAGTCATTTCAGAGTGGGCATTTTTGTCAGTGAGGATACACCAAGCATGTTACTTAATATTACCCTGTGTCAGTGTCTCCATCATTAAAATGGAGACATTTCCATAGCCTTTTAGGCTATCAGGGTAGAACTAGATGAAAACTGCAGAAACTAAGAAAATTTCCTGGGAGACCCTGGAAAAAACCTACACCTAACATTGAAATAAATGTGTATCAGAGAATTATATTGCCAATCAGTTTTGTGAAATTTATTTTGAAAATAAAATTGGCTGCACAATTTTTACTAGCCTTTAGCTCTAAATCATTATGTGATACTTCTAGCTATAGATCCTTGAGGGGTTTTGTGGATTTCTTTTCGATCTGTATTCAGCATTTATCAGTATCTGCTGTTGGATTACATTTATGATGCTTACAGTATTTTTTTTATGACAATATGAGAGTTCTTGAGGTTACTTACAGAAACAGTCTACTGTTTTCTTGATTTTAATATCCCACACAATTTGCACATTTGGTGGTGCAAATGATAGTTGTGAGTCACAAAAAGTATGTGTATGATGTCAGTCGGTGAGAAGTGACACCCCATGTAACAACACTGTGAAATTTTACACTTCCTACAAATAACCTGAACTCAGCTTGTAAGACATAGAATCACAGAATGGACAGTTAACATTAGGACATTTGACTTGGTTATGTGGAACAGATTCAAGCTCAAAGGTTTGGGAGTGGGGGGTATATTTATGTGCTGTTGGAAGTTTAACACCAGTGTGTTGTATTGTAGTACAACCGCTACCAGCGATATGGGGCCGAGGAATGCGTGCTGCAGATGGGAGGAGTGCTGTGTCCAACTCCCGGCTGTGGAGCGGGTTTGCTTCCTGAACCAGGAGTGAAGAAAATTGTATGTGAACCAGGCAATGGAATAGGCTGTGGGGTAAGAACATGCATTTTTCTACTCGTGTGTGGGAAACAATGGATATTGTACAATATTAGAATAAGTGGGGAAATGTTTTTTCACTTTTCCATTCGTGACTGAATTGTACTTCACACCAGAATGGGATACTGTAGCTCAGTAAACAATTTAAATACAGCACCGTGGCTTAGGAACAATGACTTCGTTGCATAGACTATGTCTGTTCCAGAATTCTTTGCTTTATTTGGTTTAAGAAGTTGACTAGTTATAGTAAGAAATTGAACTGTGCAAATGACAATCTAAATGTGCTTTGACCTTCTCCTTGCACTCAGCAAAAATGAATGGGATCTTGAGCAAGTCATTATTCTATAAACACCAACTTTCTTTATAAGTAAGAGATTGCTTATACATGTTAAGCTACACGAAGAAAAGAAATATAGAAAGATTTTTGTTTATTCATAAAATTATTTTTAAGAAGGGGGAATGCACAAATAATGGTGGATTTCTGGAAAACAAAACCACATGGGACATGAAAATGTTTTTGCTAGGAGGTCAGATCATATTTTTTTGATCAGCGACTTTTTTGGCAGTAGAAAAATACAGGTACTTTACAATAATCAAGCTTTGAGGGAAATAGAAATATGTAGAGAAATCTCTAAATAAAAGATGTGACTATCTGATGTTTGTACTAAGTGACTCCATGCAGCTATGAGAAAAGAGAAAATACCTATATTTATAAAATATTGTCATGCTCTTGCTGTTGTCCTTCTTGTGGAAAATGCACTTTTTATTGCAGTTTTGGTGTTGCCCAAACTGATACCATGGAAGAATAATAGTTTGCTGAACTAGGAAGTTCCAGTAGCTTGTCTTCTATGAGTAGGTTAGCATCTGTCGATCTTGGTCAAACTTCCTATCTGTCCATGCAGTGGTGGATGTAAAACAGATACTCCCCAGACTCACTGAGCAGACATAGGTCTATAAAATAAAGCAGAAGGTGGGAAAGTAATAAGAAACAAAACTGAGTAAACACCAGGAAATTATTCTGTATTAATTATTCGGGTTTGGTTAAAAAAGATAAAATCGCAAATGATTCTTACTCTGCCCTCCGCTTTGAAGTGATGAAAATGAAACTGTTTTGCAGCTTCATTCATCATCATTCTGAATCTGCAAATTCCCTGTAAATAAAGTGTACAGAGCATAGAGGATTGATGTATTGCCTGGTTTAGCAAACTGTTCTGTTTCCCTTTATGGACTCTGTGCTGTGCTGGTTAGTGACAAAATCTGCAGCCTTGAGTATAACCTCACCCTTTGTTTTGAATTACATGACATCTTGAACATTAGGGGGTACAATTCACTAATGCTAAAAGTAGAAGCAAGAGGCTAGTCTGCAAGCCAAATTTTGGTAAAACATTGATGCTCTTCCTCAGAATCTGTAATGGAATAGAATGAAAATACATGCCTTTAAATCTTTCTTTGCACCATGACAAATGATAACCTCAAGGAAAATTTGTCACAGATGATGGTGAGGGTCTAAACACTGAAGTCAGTTGCCAGAGACAAAGCTGGCTGCAGATAAGGATCCCCCTGCAAGGACACCAAGACAGTTAGGAAAACTGTTTATTTCTACTTAATTTTCTGAAGCCATTTTGAGTGTTTTCTATTCAGAAAGTTAAACTATGGTGAGTTTTCTCCCAGACCTGGCCTTTTTTAATGTGAACTCTTTAGGGAATCAAAGAACATCCACTTCAGAGCTCTGGGCTTCCTCATGAGTGTACACAATGATTTATAAGCTCAAAGAAAGGCCAAGATGAAGAATGTCCCTTTTGTCCATCCCAGTTAAGGCTGCGAAAGATGCCTTGAAATGCATACATGTACAGCTTAGGTTTCTTGTTGAAGCTGGTAAGCAAAGAAGTAAGCATGGTAATGTGAACCAGGAGGTTCTGTATGAATATCGATGTCATCCTTTAAGCTATACTTAAGATATGTAGAGTCTTTTGAGATAGATCAAGGGGGATAGGAGGGATAGGTTTTCAAGAGAAAGTAGAGAAGTAAATTAAAAAGGATTTTCAAAAAGGAGAGGCAGAAAAAACGAAATAGAGAATAAGTTGGACACTGGGGTCTGAAGGAAAATAGATATTCCATTATTCAGAGAAAAAAACTGCAAGGCAGTCCCAAACATGTAAGGACTCCAACATGAACGAGCATTGAAATATGAACAGGTAGCTGAGCCAGGCTAGGATACTGACATTTTGCCTTCCTCGGTTCCTTTCTCTAGTATTTGAAATGAGGAACTAGAATCTGGTTTTGCAAAGTCATGACTATTGGTGTCAAAGCTAAATTTGAGTCTTCAAGAGAGGGCTTGTAATTTGCCACAGGGGCCTTTGGGAAAGTTAAAGATTGTGGATTTTGCTTTGTCTCAGTAAATTTTGAAACAGAAATGTATGGGCCCAGAAACAGCCTGCGACAACTGTACCAAAAAAGTGAGGAGAGAGCTTTAAATTTAAGCATCCCTATATGTACCCTCTGCACTCAGGCACTGCTATCTATTCAGGATTTCAGGCAAAGAAATAGAACAAAAGAGATCTATTTTGACTTGAGAAGTGGCATGCAAATATGTTTTTAACGATTATGAATAGTCTTCACCAATGATATGCTGTATTACTGACTGCCCTCACTCTTGCCTAATCTTTCATATATTTTATCATTAGCCATAAACATATTTACCAAGATACTACTATTATACACTGTTGTTCGAATTTAATTGCTATGCATCAGACCTACATTACTAACTTCTGTTGCTGAGATATAAAATTTTGACATATTTAATATGAGAAAGCAGCAACAAAACCTAGAAGACAGTACATATTGTACCAGCTGGCCTGTGTGCAGGAAGAGCTGTGGTAATTGAGGCATACAAAAGCTCTATGAATAAAACATTTTTGTCTTGTTTTATATTATACTGGCATATTATTTCCTACATATTAAAAAAAAATAATTTGGGGTTAAAAGTAGGTTAGAATGAAGCTTGAAAACGGACTGTGCTACTTGTTTGTTTCTAGACATGCAGCTCATCTGTCTTGCAAAACATCCCCTGTCAATATCTGTCAGTGAGATAACTGACTAATGAGGGACTTGCATCCCAGCCCTTGTTCCACAATAGCAA
>JBCJKH010035153.1:0-11881 GCA_039877255.1 Loriculus beryllinus
GCGCAACTTTGCCTGAGGGAGCTTTGCTAGCCGAAGTGTCTGTGTCTTCAAAGAATTCAAAACTGCTGAGATCACCCCATGATGAAGGATCCTGAAACAACGTGGGAGGCACGGAGCTATAAGACAGTGTATAGTGCCACCTCATGAAAATACAGTGCTAGGATATGCCCGTAACCAACAACAACAAAGTCTTTCCCAGTTCGGTTCAGCTTGACCCTGTTTATTTGGGTAGTAACACTGTGAAGGCCTATTTGTGTTTTTAATATATACCCTGATCACATTAAACTGTCAAACAGCCTAGCAGTGTTGCTGGCAACTGAGTCACTAAAGAAACAATGAGTCAGATGATGTCCTTACTATCTACTTGAGCAGGGTTTTCTGCTTGTTATGAGGACAGTGCCTTTTGCTACCAAAAAATGTATGCCTTGGGCTCTAAATCAAGACTGGTCTCCTCCTAGACCACATGCTTGCTCTGAGTGTGCTAATTGGGATGTGATGCTGTATAAAGCAGATACATCTGCTTCTGCTAAAGGACGGTGCCACCGACAAACATTTCAACGTGCCACTTCTGTTGCATCTAGTATCCCAAAGACCACCATGAGAAAAGGCCTACGTCAATGTTAGTCAGCTACTTGGCATTTAAAATACATGTTTCCAGTCCTTCACATATGTCAGGGCAAGCTCCTGAAACTCTGAGAAGCAGCCATTGAAGCTACAACAAAAACTTCTAGAAAATAGTGTGGACACAAGCAACCACACATAAATCTATGGCATATGCCATTTCAAATGTAAATATTATTTAATTGTTTAAAATTTTTCATGGTGTCTGTGATTTCATTTTAAGGAGACTCAGTATCAAGAGATTGTTTCAAGCTCCTATTGTGCAGTTCGCTAAAAATCACATTCCCATACCAAGATATAGCAGGAAAGGGAGACACCCACAAAAAGCATAGGCAACCACACTTGAGGGCTTCATTTATGAACAACCACATTTTGTTACATCAGAAGCTAAGCTTCAGATCCTGTAGCAATTAGAAGCTACTCAGAAAAAAAACAAAACACATTTAGGATGGTCCCAGTTCCTCTCCCCGTACTCCTTGACCACGCACAAATCCACCTGAGACAGCAAGTCTACTTACGGAGTCTATTAACTGGAGTGTTTCTGCAAATTCTAAGAGATTCTTAACATTATCCAGGATGTTGCTCTGGTGAACAATCATGCACCGTGCAGGGGATGCACTTTCCTCAGGTAGGCAACCATGATCCACTGGTGGAGATGGAGTACAGTGGTGATGTTCCCCCAAACAGGAAACAGGTGCATTGTCACCACTGCTCCTGGTACTGTCAGCAATTGTGGTGCTATGCCAGCCGGGGTAGTTTGATGTGTGGTTCTGAGTCTAAAGGAAGGAGGAAAAACAAAAAAGAAAAGGGGGGGGGGGGGGGAGAAGGCAGAAGGAACTTAGCATGAAATTGCACAAGGTGTCAGATGCCACTGGAGGAAAGATAAAAGTAGTTGCATCATCATCTAAAAGCTTATGCCTAGAAACAATTGTCAAGATGTTTCCTTTCATCACTGCAAGATCTCGTTTTAAGTAATACCAGTATTGTATTTGTTATCCCAAAGTTACCTCATAATTTATTTCCAGGATTATAAGCGTATCTCGTTACTAACACATATTCAACTCATTCTGTGTTACTCCAGAAGCTCAAAGTGTCTGCAAGTCATTTTCTGTGAGAAGCAAGAAATGGCAGGATTTCCCTACTGAGCACTCAGCACTGTAGAAGGCTAAAAGGTTTGAGAGTTAGAGTTGCTTTTGTTTGCTTATCTCCTTTTCTTCTTCTATCCCTGTCTAATGCTACAGCTTACACCAATGCAATGAAGAGGCTGTCAAATCAACGTGGTTAGGAAAGCAGAAGAACAAATTAACAGAAGTTTCTTTCCAGTGTGATCATGCAACAGAAGAAATTGCAAAACATTAACTAAAGTTAAAAAGTGACCAAACTAACGTACCATGCATGCATTTTTTTTACTTTTCATTTAAATACTACCAAAAAAAAAAAACAAACCAAAAAAGAAAGAATCTGCTGGCTATCACCTATCTTCAAAAACAATTTTGGGATTCTTGGCTTTGGTGATGGTGTTAAGTCATTATGTAAGGGTTTTCACAAGTTAACATCCAATAGCATATACAACAAAGTGTGAGACTTCAGTAATAGCCAGCACTTGCTCTGCACATGCAGTTATGAAGAATCTAACATTACTGGGAGAAGTAAAACAAACTGTCAAACATGCACCAAGTCTGAAGCTTACAAAGTGTATAAAACAGCTGAAGGAAAGAGTACAACAGAGAAGGAAAATCTAATGTACAGGCACTACATTTTCATTGCATGAACCATTGCACACATTCTGAAATGCAGATCCCATTGATTTCAGATCTGTGGGATCTTTTATTTTTGTACAATCTTCATGTTTCCAACATCACACCACATTACAGAGCCCAGCCCTGCATCTACTTTGTGAAGTAAAATACCTGTGAATTGTTTGCTTTTTTTTCCAGTTAAAGAATTTACAAAGCAAATATAGATTATATGTGCTATGTTTCATCCTTTTAAAACTGAAATATAGAGCCTTGATTAGTATTGAAGGTAGATGGGAAGTAAAAAGTTAGAAAGACAAGCACTGGGGTAATGCTGCTATCCCTCCATCCAAGCACACAGTGACAATCTTACTGGTAATGCCTGCTGCCCTTTCAGTTCATTCTCAGTCGACATTAGTAGCAACTCTAATTCCTTTATTCGTTTTTCTTTCTCAGGGTCTTCATCATTATAGTGTCTCTGAAATTAAGAGTTAAGGGAAAAGAAAAGATAAAGGTCTGATAGGATGTAGCAACTAAAATGCTTATGGCTTGCCGACCTGTAGTTATAATAGCCAAATTAGACTCAAAGATGAAACAAACTTCAATTGTGCTTTCCACTACCAAAGTCCCTGCTGAATTTCAGTACAGACATTTGAAATGGAGAGAAAGCATTCACACCAGATGTCAACTACTGTGTTTTAAATCCACTTCAGAAGAAGCAATTATTAGCCATGTTAGAACTCCCCCACCTTCCCCATTTTCTTTCATCACACTTGTTACATTAAAATGTCTCCTTAATGTACAATGTCTGCATTTTGACTTAGCAAAAGTTTAACAAATTGACTTATGAAGTGAGATATAACTTATCTACCTGAATAGCTGCAGCAGCTGGCTGAGGAACATTGACAATATTTACGTGCAGTGCTACTGGATATGGGATCTGACCAGTGACCTAGGCCAAAAAGCAGAAGACACTAAAAGTTATTATTCCTATCATATTTCCTCTCCGCATTACGAATTTGTGTTAAACATACTTTGGTTTTAGGTACTTAATATTTATAATCTATGGAAACGAAATAGCAAAAAAACAAAGCCTCCAAAAAAAGTTTACAAGAAAAGTAAACAATTTTTTAGGAATATGACAGTGAGCATTACAAAGGAAGAAAGAAAATTCATATATGAAATATCTACCCTTCCTGAAAAAGATGAGTAATTCATAGATACACTTGTAAAATTTTTCTAAATTGAAGTGAAAATGCAAAAGATGGAATTTATATCATCTAAAAGTCTTCAGTGGAGCTGTCTGAAGCAGCAGCCTGTTTCATTATTAATCATTAATAGAAAAGGAATCAGATTAAAAACAATACTTGTTTACTTGGTTCCAAACGGCAACCCACAAACAGAATATTACTAAAGGGAACACAGGAGATTTTGAGACAGAACACAAAATTAACCAGATTCAACTGATTTTCAAGAAATGTAATATTCACCAGTACAAGAAACAGTAGTAGGAACATTTTCACTGCCTATGAGACGTTAAAAAAGCTGAACCTGATTCCATCACCTGAATGCCTTGCAATCAATTTGAAATGTACGTATTTTTATTACTGAAGTCAAAGACCTCACCTGACATCAAACACATACAAGTCCACCAAAACTGGGAGAAAACCCTTCGTGCTTCCCGAAAACAGGTATGGCTAAATTGAACGAAGCAAAATAACCCCCACAGATATACACATTTTCAGGAACTTACATTCTGTGGTTCAGAAATATGGTAGTAGGGGTAGTCACTGCTCAGCGCTGGCTGGCCAGCAACTGGCAGCTGTGCAGAAGGTGGGTTGTGAGCAAAGGCCATCAAGTGGTTGTTCTTCTGAAAGCCAGTGGCTGCTGAGGAGTGACAGGCTTTGGAGGATTCTTGCAGGTAGCCCTCCTGCTCAACCTTGCGGCGCATGGTGGAGTTCCAGTGGTTCTTGATAGCATTATCAGTTCTGCAACAGAAATTCATGTGTTTTAAAAACAGGTATTTGCAATTCTAACAGATCGATAGGCAGGAAGCTGCTGTTGGCATTTCTGTTTAAACCTTGATCTGGTCTTTGACCTTCTTCCTGCCCCCACCTTTACAAATGCTACTCAAGACTTCTCAAAGATGCTCAGTATAAAAGGTAGGGAAAAAGACAAATGGGCTACGTTTGTTTATGTACTTTTTAAAACAATCCCTAAACCTTAGGTCCTCAAACTGTAAGAAATTAATAACTCCAGCTCCACCTAATTCCCATGAGGTAAGGTGACAGCAAAGGCTAACATCCCCTTGAAGCTACCCTAAAGGACTGCCAACATCATCTTCTTAAGCCTTAATATTAGAGTGGAGTTTTATTCTACCTCATTGCTGGAAAAAAAGAATGTGGAGAACAGCTGTGAAAAGACTAACTTCCAAGCAACTTTCCAACTGGTCACCTAGAAAATGACAACATTGTGCTATACACATAAATTCAGTAAACAAAGCTGTTGGGATTTTTCTTAGCTTCAGAAAAACTGAGATTCAAATTCTCATATATGAGTCAGAAAAAGTAAACTTATCAAGTCTATGATATTTTAAGAGCGAGCTTGGAAACAGCTATTTGAAAAATATCACTGCCACATAGTATCATTGAAAGTGGTATCTATGATATGTGGAAGCTACAAAGAAACCTTCAAAAGGGTAATTCCTTTCTTGTTTTCTTCTAGAAGGTGAAAGCAGCCTAGGTAATGTCAGCTTAAAAGACTATCACAATCTCAGCATTATATTTAGGCCTTGATGATGTTTCACCAAATAGCAGGAATAAAAATGGGAAAGGAAACCTGCCCCTTGCTTACATTATTTGCTTGACTACACTTTATGTGGAGTCACTTTTACTACAGAGTGAATAAGACACTGACTCTCTAAAATTATATGCAAGCTGTGCATAAGCTTTCAATAAGATGAATACTTCCAGGACCAAAGTTTGAGGAATTCAGGTTCTCCTGTTTTACCCACGGATTTTGAACAAGTCAAAATCATCTGGATGATTCAGAGGCAATTGCAAATGTTGAAGCAGCCTTCTTTTAAATTGTTTTGAATAAACAGCCTGGATTTCAGGATAAAGGTATAACTTTAGCCAAATGTAAATTACATTCCACTGCCAGAGCTGGATCCTTGCCTGTTAAATTAATCTAAATTTTGACAGTTATTGCAAGCACAAATAAGACACACGGACATTTAGGAAATTCTTACGGTCTTGCTCTACTTACTAGCTCTTTTTTTACCTATCGCAAACATTAAAAGCATGCAAAAATAGTGTACTGTTCCATGTACCGACCAAACACCATAGTTCCCTACTGAGAAAAACCACACCAATGTCACTGGCTTTCCAGGTTTTGATTCACAATTTTCTGACTTATAAAGTGCAGCCTGAGGCAACTGAAACAGACTGCTCAGACCTGCAGCTTTTTCCTTTTTAACACTTTAAGAGCTAAAGGTGTATGTCATTACCGTCCAGGCAGCAACTTTGCGATTTCTGCCCATCTGTTTCCCAGCCTCTTGTGTGCCTGGTAAATAATTCTATCTTCCTCTTCTGTCCAGGAGGTTTTCTTCACTTCTGGATTTAAATGGTTGTGCCATCTCTCCCTGCACTGTTTTCCAATCCTTCCCTTCAAATGCTTAGCAATGACAGACCAGCGCTTTGGACCGTATTTCTGCACGAGTTCTATTACCTTCAGAAAAGGACATAAAAACTGCCGGTATTTAATGATGTAAAATGAATCAAATAATTTTTTTCTCAATATTTTCAACAACATTTCTTAAAATTGCCAGAGTAAAACTAACACACAATTAAGGTTCCCCACTTCCCATTCGTACTTTTACCCGAAAGGAAAAATCTGGTAACAGTTAAGGCATTTCTAAACTGCAACCCTACATTACAGTGCTGTAAAGCAGCATTAATTAATTTGTGTGGAAAACTTAGCACTACAGAATAGTAAACATTGATATTGATAGGGTTGGTCTCCCTCTGGCTATATTAGTGTTGAGACCACCAAAGTCTCTAGGAGTTTGCCCCAGCACATAAAATCCACTAGTGAGTCATAATCAGACAGAAAGGAAAACTGATTACCCTTTGATCCTCCTCTTTAGTCCATGGGCCTTTAATAAGTTCTGGGTTTAGCACCTTCTGCCATCTGTGCTGGCACTGAACATCTGTCCGATTCTAGAGAAATGTAATATATGCAAAGTAGACCATTCTTTAGACAAGATGAACACAGAGTGATAACATTCCCACCTAGGTACAGTTGTTCCTGACATATTTCACTGACAACTATGACTACTAAAACACATGGAGTGATACAGGTGTGAAAAGGTGCTCAACTATCAATACTGAATCTTTGCCCTCTGCACAATAGCTGTCGTGCTTTCACATGCAGTATTTCTACAACAGCCAAAGTGTTAACAAAGCAATTATCTTCTAAAGCATCCTTGCAATTCACCAAAGCAATTTATTTCTCTGAGCTGAGACGTTTTGTTTCAGTGTTACATTAAGCTTCTGCTGCGAAACACTCTGCCACCCCCTACTTTTGCTTGTTTGATTTTTTCCAACCTTTTCTGAGAAGTGAAAGGAAATTGAAGTTCAGGGTTTCCACAACCTTCTAACTAAATGTCTGAGCTATCCATCTGTGGAGGTTTTATATCTCCCGCTAAACTGTAACTATAGAGCTACCACTCCTCTTTCCCTTACTTGGAAACCTCTGATAAAGAGTTGTCACTAGAACTGGAAACAGAAAGCAATATCCACTTACAGGAAGGAAATTGGCAATGACTTTCCAGTCTTCTGTGCCATTCTGTTCCACCAGCTTCTTCAGTTTCTCATCCTGAATCATTAAAAATAAAACCCAAATATAATTAATATTGCAATGTCCCATAATGCAAATTAAATACTTTTTAAAAAAAAAAAAATAAAAATTGCCCTTCTAGATGTTTTCGGATCTATTTCTGATTCCTGAATGTAAGGGGACATGGTCTGTAGTCTTCTCATACTTTTAATTGCCTAAATCAAGATTTTTTTTCTATGACTGTGGATTTTGGTAGGTTCCTTCCTGTGCTGCAGAAGAAAGACTGACTTCTGGGCCCTTTCATGTCTCGCATTTATACATGTCTATTTTACTGCTCAAAGCAATGTAACTGTTACTCTTGTACTGGATTTACAGGAGTGCATGAATGTTTAGATGCCAGGCATCAGAATTACAATTAAATTCAGTAACACTCAGGCACTCAGCTGTCTGGGACCTCTGAAAAATCACAGACTTAAGCTTTATATGTCTTGAAAGTAATGCGAGTTCCAGTAATTAGCTCATTGCCTAACTATATAAAGAATGCACAATAAAACTAATGGCATATTTTGGCTCTTGATCACTGTGAGGGAGTTGTGTCCACCTGCAACAGCAACTTTTAATGACAAGTCCAGAAACACAGACTCTAAAGACAAAACCAATCTTGTGCTTGGAAAGACTGATACAGTATAAAACAAGCAAGAACTGCCCCATGAGACAAGAGGAGAGGAGCAATTCCCCCCTTCCCCGATCACAGGCCCCTGTACCCAGTTCATGTGACAGGACAGTGGCCATTAGGCTCCATGGCTATCCCTTCCTCCCAGGCCACATCACAACCACATCCACCTCTCTAAGAGCAGACTGTGATTAAAAAAAAAACAAACCAAAAAATCCTTGCAAGAGGTCACCTGCCACTGTTTACATATCAATATACATTGTTAGAGAGAAGAAAGTCAAAACAGAACTCAAGAACTGTATTAATGTGTTTCACAATAAACTTGAACCAGTTAAATGGCCACAGGATATCTACCTGGCAAAGGAAGTTGATACCACAATTTATCCGGAAAGTCAGCACAAGGATATCATAACTAAAGCACATTCTGACCTTCAAAAGCAAAATATATCTTGAATGCTCAATTTTGATACTGCTGGATTTCTTTCTTCCAGCTTTTAATGTAGTTCCAATCCAAATCATAATGCTGCAATTAAAGTGTAAATTTCAAATGGCACAAAAGGACTGCAGCAGTTTCTGCCACAGTTGTTTGCTGCTGTGGGACAGTGAACATACGTCAGTTCTCACATAGCAACCATTTTCAAACAAAAAGAGGCAGCAGTAACAATCAAGCACTGCTGCAGGTGACCGTGAGTCTGTTTCTCCAACAGGGATTACACAGACTTGTATACCTGCAATGTAGACCTTGGTGGACATAAAAAAATGGCACTTATACATTTTATTAAAGATAAGAATGATCCTCAAAATTAAACAAAACACTGAATGTAGCTAATGGGCCAAAAACATTTTCCTCATTCTTACACATGGGTCTGTCACTGCAGTTAGTCTGCAGGTAAGCAACTCGGAGAAGAACATGATGCATGCTCTCTCCATCTGTTCACATGCAGGTGATGACTAAACTTGGATTTACCTCTTCGCGGGTCCACCTGGTTTTTCCTAAGTGACGTTTTCCAGTCTTAGGAAGCAGACCATCGTAATCGTGATCATACATCTCAACATCTTCATCATCATCATCGCTACTATATATACTGCAGAAAGAAACACAGTGAGACACACAGTGGAACATGAGGACTAGAGCTACTTAACTACAAAGCACAAAAAACCCCACTACAATCCTCACAAAGGTTACACAGATAAAAGTTTTAAAACTTGCACAACAAGATTTTGTTCTGCATTCTGTTGTTCTAGTATTCTGAACTGGTTCTGCTGTTTTTGGTATCCACAGATACAAGCAAAGGGCTGGCAACCTTCGTATTACTGTGCATGTTTAGACCTGCTCTTAATGTTAGATCAGTGGTGAGTTACACATTTGGCAAACTTTCAACCAATGAAGGTTTCAAATTAAAATACAATGTTTGGTCAATAAAGAGAACTAGAGGCTGTGTCCATTACACAAGCGCATGTTCAAAACCTTTAACTCATGCCATGCATTCTGAAAACCATTAGTGTTTTTGTATGTTTAATAGAGCAGATAGTTGTATCATTCCCGAATAAAACACATTGTGTTTAGATGCAAAAAGTTAACCAACAAAAGCCTTGTTTGAGAATGTGGCTATGGACCCTCTATGTGAAGACAAAAGTTTCTATAATTAAGTAAAGCCATTAACTGCAGTAAGCTCTAACATAAAATGTGCCTGCCATTTATGGGTCTGTACAGACAAGGGCTGAGGACAAGTATATTTAATATCCTGCAACCAAAAAATGAATTATTGAACCCTTTTATACTCTCCATTTCTCTAACTTCAGACTTTACTGCCTCTATTCCATTCCTAAATCCCTCATACTGTTTTTGAAATACTGCTTCTCACCTAATTCATGACTAAGGGATTTCCCCAGAGGCTATCTATGGGTAGAAAGGTCTCTTACTACTACTTTCACAAACCTCGCTTGCTCTACCCAGTTAATTAAAACTAAAAGAGAGTGTTTTCTAACACTGGTGGGCAGTATTTCATTTCCAGCTTTTAAGATATGGGCAGCAGTTCTGACCCTTCAGTTAAAAGATGATAACCACAAGTGCTAGAAAGGAGACAATGTCATGCTATGAGACTAAAAACTGAGCTATATCTGATGGTACAGTATGCTGTGGTATGGCAAGGTGTGACTAAAACATTAAAATAAAGTTATTTTGTAATAATCAGGTTTATGCCGTTAGCTTGTTTTCAGGAGATCACTTTTTAAATTAAGCTGCACTGTGGCTGTTAGTCAAGACACACACACCTCCAGAACGCAAGCTGTTAAACACACATGCTTTTTAAGTACGCCAGGGTAATCACACCACACATCTTCAACTCCGTTCTCTGGCCTGTGGCACGTGCCATTAAAACTCCTACATGCAAGAAGCTTTCCACAGCCTGCCGTGATGCATGTGGCCTTCCCCAGGCCTCTGATGGGTGGACCCCGAGACTCACCCACCTACTCACCCTCTGCTTGCCCCACGCTACCCTGGCCCCACAGCCTGCCAGGTCCCACTGCTCGCTCCCTAACCGCCGGCCCACATATCCCCTTAGGGGAAGCACCAGGTGAAGCTCCCACTGAGTACACCAGGGCGACCGCGCACCCCTCGCTTGCAGCGGGAGCCTCCCAAAGCTCGCACGTTCCAGCTGCCAGGGAGTAGGCTGCTTCCCCTGCCGCCGCCACCGCCGCCGCTCGGAGGAGATTCACTTTTCTAAGTGATACGTAGAGGCAGCTGTGCGACTGCCCACATGCCAAAGGAAGTTTTGTGGCTCGATTTCCAAGTATCACTTTGAAAATGAGTTTCGCAGAGAGTAAACACCAGGTATGCATCTAGCGGTGACTGCGCGGCCGCGCGTTGCAGGCGCCGAGGTGAAACGCCGCCCCGCAACGGCAGCCGGGCCTCAGCGCCGAACAGGTTAAAATGACTGTAGTGCGGTGCTAGTCATGTAACCGGTTTATTTAAACAACCGGGGCCTCGCTGACACGGCAGAACTGAGCAAAACGCCCGCTGTATTACCGGTGCCCTCCAGCAGGAGAAAAGGGCCCTGGGGTTTCGGTGGCAGCTTTAGCCAACCGGGCCTTCAGCGCTGCTCCTGAAGTTTTTATTATTTTACACCTCCGGCCGCAGCCCCGAAGCCTCCCCCCCAGCCGGCACGGCTCAGCTCGGCTCGGCTCGGCTCGGCACGGCACAGCCGGGCACTGAGTTGCAGCCCTCCGCCCGCCCTTCTACAGCCGCTTCAGCCCTGTCCCGGCAGCAGCTTTGAGCGTTCGCCCGGGCGACCGACTTGTGCAACGATACACCGAGAAAGGAAAGAAATAGAACAGAGAGAGAAGGGGGGAAAACGGGGTGGAAAGGAAATGACTCGCTGCTGCTGTTACTGTGATTGAGGAATTCGGGCACCATCCCCGCTCCCGCGGCAGAGCCCGCTCCCGCCGGTACGGCCCCGCTCCGCGCCGTCCCCGCAGGGCAGTTGGACATCCGCCGCGGCAGGGCTGCCGACCGAGCCCGGGGCGGGGAGCGCCGCGTCCCGGCGGGAGGCGCCCGCGAGGGAGGCGGCGGCTGTCCCGCTCTCGTCCCTCTCTGTCTCGGGGGAGACGGGGCGGGTGATTCACCGATAGACGCAGCGACGGCTCCGCTATGACACTGCAAGTACAGCCCGGCGCTCGCCCAGTGACCCGCCGCCTCCTCCCGCACAGCAAGCCCCTCTTCCTTAAAGTGAGTCCCCGATAGCCCCCAGTCCCGCCGGACAGCGCCGGCATCCTGGGAGGGAAAGGCAGGGCTGCCGCCTTCTCCTCTGTCACAGCCCAGGGTAAATGGGAGGGGAAGAGGGCAGGGTGCTGGGCTGCAAAGAGAAAGAGAAGAAAACCTCCACGTGTCCGACTCGTCGTCCCCAGCTAATTAGACAACAACCTCGCTCTGTGCTCCACCCCCAACCTACTTTTTCATTTGTGTTTGACTGAACAGACAGTCCTTGGACTTTGGTTAACCTGATCCAAACCC